>JAADXL010000418.1:0-27845 GCA_023337755.1 Pythium aristosporum | reverse complement strand
GCGATCGCGAACGCCCCGATATCCACGCACACGAGATACAGCGTGCGCCGCGAGAAGAAGAGCGAGTGGGCCACTTGATACGCGTCCTGCCCGGCGAAATCCCAGAACGTCACCTCGTGGACCTTCGTCTTGCTGGTTATCTTGGGCTCGTAGAATCGGAGTGGGAAGTGGTCAATGCCGATCGTGCGGTCGTCCACGTGTTCAAGTTGAGGTCGTTGAGAGATGATGGACTTGACGAGACTGGTCTTGCCAGCGCAACTGGAACCGACGAGACAGATCTTTCGACGGAGTACAATAGTGGTGGAGGTCTTCCGGTCGTCAATATATGTTTGAGTGCTGTCAGCACCGCGCGCGATGACCTCGTACGGGATATCTGTGAAGGGAAGGCCGTCGGCAAGTTCTTTGGACCACAGAGACATGCAGATGCGTAGCGCAGGGGCTTCTTTACTGGCGTCGCCACTGGATACCATCTCGTCACACTTGGCGTCCCATGTAGCACCAAACGACACGAGCACTTGCAGCGTTTTGAGTACTGTCTCAGAGAAGAGAAAATCAGCGGCCATAAGACTGATGTGTAGCGGTTCGTGCTCTTTCTGTGAGACGACACAGGGAATGAACTAACGTCAGTGGACGAGTATCCAATCACCAGAAGAGAGACACGGTCGTACCCGGTCTTTTGCGTGGAGATCTGCGCCGAAAGCGAGAAGCGCACGCACGATGTCGCTTCTGGAAAAGTCGGGATCGCATACGCTGTGAAGAGGCGTTTCTCCAGTTTTCTGGAAAAATGATATTTCCACAACACGAAAATGGCAAGTGGATGCTCAGACTACTTTCACATCTCTTGCGCCGCAGATAAAGAACCAACCTCATTCACCGCATTGGGATCAGCGCCGGCCGTCAGGAGCAACTCCACGATCGACAAATGACCTTTAAATGACGCACGATTGAGTGGGGTCCATCCATTCTGGTACACACAGCAGCGCCACATAACACCATTCGTCAGACCCACGCAGCGTCCAAATACAGATAAGCACACCACGACATCAATTCAATCAAACCTTGTCAGCCGCATTGCGATCAGCGCCGGCCAGCAGGAGCAAGTCTACGACCGGCAAATCACCTCTTGCTGACGCAACGTGAAGCGGGGTCTCACCATTCTGTTGACATCACAGCCGCGTGCAGACAACACCATTCGTCAGACCCACTCAATGTCCATATACAAATAAGCACACCACGACTTTAATCTCCAACAAACCTTGTCAGTCGCATTGGGATCAGCGCCAGACGTCAGGAGCAATTCCACAAGCGGCAAACCCCCCCTTGACGACCCTGGCGAGGGTTTGGAGTAGTGCATCCTTCGAGCGCGTAAGGCTCTGAAAGTCGCTTTCTCCTTTCTACGTCTTGATGACACTAAGTGGAGCGGGGTCGATCTATCCTGTTGGCATCGCCCCAGTATACGTCAGATTCACGCGCATCCATCACATATATACTTCCAATTCCAATAAACCTCATCAGCCGCATTTGGATCAGCGCCGACAGTCAGGAGCAACTCCACGATCGGCAAATGACCTCTGAATGACGCCCAATGAAGCGGAGTCCATCTTCGCTGATAAATCATGAATGAGGACAAGAAAGCATGCGTCCGTTAGTTCACATGGCACATGCCACATCCACAGCGCCGGATTGACCCGGCCATTTCCGCACAAAAGCCCCAGGCGGTTTGGCGCAGAGCAGAAAGCAAACGCACCTCGTTAAACCCATTGACATCCACGTTACCGCCCTCCAGTAGCGCGCGCACTGCCGCCACGTCGCCCTCTCTGCTCGCCTTCACCAGACGCCTTAGGTTCTTTTCCCTCAACATCTCCATCTCGTTTTTCTTGCGATTCACAAAAAGAGACCCAACTCAGGTCTCCAAAACTTCATATAGTGTATCACACAACAGAGGTGCAGCCAGGCATTGAGCTTGGTGATCTTTATATCATCAAGCAATCATTCCGGAGATTTCGTTCTGAATGATGGTGCGATCCGAGAGACCACACCCAAGCATCCAAGACTTGGAGCAGCGTCAGCTCATGGCTTTGCGGACACAGCTCACGGTCGTGAACAAACAGGAAGCAAGGAGCTGCAGTGGCACGTGAAGGACTTGAAAGAAGCGACATGGAAGATCAGGGTGGACGCTAACGATGCTGAGGGTTCAGCCTCGCGCTGCTCGTTACGGAAAAGTGCGATCGTGGTAGGGCGTCTGTGCCGTCCTACAGAGAGAGAGAGAGGACAGTAGCAGTCCCAGAAGCCGACAACATGCATTTGGCCAAAGACGACTCGCTGCACAAACAAGACATGTTAATGGGCCGCTCGTTGTCCCGCTCTCTGATCAGCGGACGCGCGAGTGAGGGGAGCTGCGCCACGTTCGAGCCGCGTGAGTGGAGCGACGCACCGCGGGTGCACGAAGAGACGGCAGCAAGCCGGATGCGGTGTACGAGATGCACCGCCGCGACGAGCCTCTTGCGATCGACCTCAGTCGTTGCAGCCACGTGTCCCAGACGGCCATCGATTTCGCGTGTCCGGACTCTGTGACTACTCCTACTTCTTGCTTCTCGTGATGCTGTAAATTCATTGGGGCTGCTTAATTTTGCGAAGTTTCTACTCCTAGGGCATACGTGTTGGCCGAAGACCACGCAGGATCGGTGAGGGCCGTGTGACTAATCAGGTGATGGTCTTTGGCTGCCTGTCCGTGCGTCCATTGTTGCAACGTGTGACACAAAAAGGTGATCTGGCTGAACGACTCGTGGCACAGTCACATTTCTATTTGGAGAACGAAAAAACTTGACTGCTGGAGCGAGAATGCGGATGACCGACCAGCTGCTTGAACCACGCCCACGTCGCCGGTGGTGGCAGCCACTTTGCATCGACGTTCATTGGCGATTGCACGAGACGCTCCAGATTGAGCCTCTTGCTCTTGTCATCGTACGCGAAGCTCGACACCCCTGCCAGACCTTGATACCCTTGCAGTACGCCCACGAATGCTCCACACAGCTGCTCGAAGCTATCCCACAGATTCTTGACTTGCTCTGCAGTCGCAGACTGTGCGACCACAGCTTCAACGTGAATAATTTGATTCTTCGATTTTGAATCGCGACCAACCATGATGCGGCACGCGGCAACCTCCTTCTCTCCGTACACGATCCAGTCGGGGCCGGCGTCAAACTCGAAATAGGGAGACATGCTCGCGACCACCACGTGGTCGAATAATGGTGACGGTAGGCCAAACTCAAAATGGTACTCCCAGTCGATTCGTACATGCGATCGTGTCTTGTTGATGCGCAAAAAGTCGCCGAGAAACTTCCACGCCGCCGGAGTCTTGGTCTGCCAGAACGCTGGTACAATCAGATCCGAGTTCCACTGCATGATGCGCTTCTCGTCGTCTGGATACACCAAGCGAAACTTGTGCAGCACTTGCTTCATCGCCTTTATCTGCTCTTGGCTAGACAGGCCCATCCAAAACCGCTTGGACGTGAGATCTGCGTGAGACATCGTCACGCTCGTGTGGTTGTGGGTGATGACTTGCCGGATAAAGTCGATCAGCAGCAGCGGATCCAGGATCACAGTGTTCTCGAACAACTCGACACCGAGCTCTTCATACCACAGCACGTCGCCCAGATCGTGGAGCGTCTGCAAAATGGTGGTGCACAGCTTCGGCTCGATGTTTAACGCGGCTGGGAGTGACTCCACCGGAGTAAACACGCGGTGGATGCGAGTCGTCATGTTCTCGACTTGGGCTGCTTCTCTTATTCCCTTGATAGCTGCCAGCGCTTGAGAGTACGTGTCGGTCATCTCAAAGCTGCGCTTACTCTGGATGATCAAGTCTTGAATTCGGAGTCTGACCGCTTGCACAGAATCGGAGGACTTGCAGCTCGTGCACATCACGGTGGGTTCAGGGGCTCCCACACCAAGCGGCATCTGCGATCGGAACATCAAACCGTCGTTCGCAAACTTCTTGTCCTTCTCCAGTTGGTCTCTCATCAGTTTGACAGTCGCTTGAACGTGTCTCAACTTAGTCATCAAATTGTCTTTGAGCAGTTGCTCAGTCACTTTGTTGTCGGCGAGCGCGTCTTCTTTCGTTGTGACGAACACAAACTCGGCGTCTGGCTGGTGAGAGACGACCTTGCGGACCCAGCGCATCACCGAGTCTTCGACGAACTCGTCCAACAAGTTGATAACTTGGGTCTCGTGGTCTGCAAAGATCACGGCTTGCATGTACGCGATCGTGAACGCTTCGAGATTGACACACACGAGGTAGAGTGTGCGTGGCGAGAAGAAGAGCGAGTGAGCCACTTGGTACGCGTCCTGTCCGGCGAAGTCCCAGAAAGTCACCTCGTGCACCTTGGTTTTGCCATCGCTGGTAGTCCTGGGCTCGTAGAAGCGCAGTGGGAAGTGGTCGATGCCGATCGTGCGATTGTCCACGTGCTCCAGTTGGGGCTCTTTGGATATGATTGACTTGACGAGACTGGTCTTTCCAGCGCAACTGGAGCCGACGAGACAGATCTTACGACGAAACACGATGGTAGTGGAGTTCTTCCGGTCGTCAATGTAGGCTTGCGTGCTGTCAGCGCCGCGAGAGATGACCTCGTAGGGGATATCTGTGAAGGGAAGGCCGTCGGCGAGTTCTTGAGACCATTGCGACATGCAGATGCGGAGCGCAGGGGCCTCTTCCAATGCCATGCCTGTGGCCACCAACCTATCGCACTCGGTGTCCCACATAGCGCCAGACGACACAAGTACTTGCAGCGTCTCTAGTGTTCCCTCTGAGAGTCCATTATGTCCGGCAAAATGAGAGAGACAAGCGCTTAGTGGGCCGAGCCCATTCTGTCAGCACATGGAACGAGCCGAGGTCAGTAGACGGGTTTACGACAGGTAGGTGAGATGAGTAGATGGGTCTACGACAGGAAGGTGGAAAGCTCGACGCCGTCCACGATGAGGGTCACGTACGCTATCTTTTGCGTGGAGATCTGCGCCTGATGCGAGAAGCACGCGTGCGAGATCACTTCGGTGAAATTTACATGCGATAAGAAGAGATGTTTGTCGGACCCCCCACGACAACGTCGTCTCCTGGGGAGTTGATGGTCAGATAACTCTCCTCCTGTTCTTTCAGATTGCGGAATAGAAGACATACCGCGAGAGTTGCATTGGGATCTGCTCCGGCCTTCAAGAGCATCTCCACGACCACCAAATAGCCATCTTCTGACTTAGCATCAAGTGGCATCCACTCTTGGATATTCGCGGACGCAAAATGAAGTGGCGTCGATCCATCCTGTATATGTTCCCACATCGTCCACACAACGTCAGACCAACGCCACATGCATCAACACTTTGGCGTGGCACGAATCCAGATCCTGCACACCTTTGTAGTCGCATTCAGGTCAGCGCCGGCCTTCAAGACTCCACAATCTCCAAATGACCTTGTCCTGACGCAAGATGAAGTGGAGAAAATCCGTCCTGCTGGCATACGTCGCAGCATTCGTTAGAATGCAATAAGAGAAACCAACGTGAAACGATTTTGGATCCTTCATACCTTGGTAGTCGCATTGAGCTCAGAGCCGGCCTTCAGCATCACTTTCACAACTTCCAAATGACCCTGTGCCGACGCTAAATGAAGTGGAGAGAAGCCCTCCTGCTCTCATACGTCGCAATACCCACACAGCATTCGTCAAGCCTGCGTCATATATACCAAAACTTCGGTGGGGCGTGGTTCCGGATCTTGCATACCTTGGTAGTCGCCTTGAAATCTGTGCCCGCCTTCATGAGCAACTTCACGACTTCAAGACGACCACGTGCTGATGCTTGATGAAGTGAGGAGAATCCTTCCTGGTTGCAGTCCTCGCAGCATACGCACAACATTCGTCACATCTGCACCACATGCCACTAAATTCCGACACAATTCGGATCCTACATACCTCGGTAACGGCCTCGGGATCAGTGCCGGCTTTCAAGAGCACCTCCACGACTCCCAGATGGCCCTTTGCGGACGCTGCATGAAGCGGATTCGTTCCTTCCTGTTACATACATCGCGGTATCCACACAGCATCCGTCACATATGCACAACATGAACAAAAGGAATTAACGTGCTACGATTTTGGATCCTACATACCTTGGTAGTCGCATTGAGATCAGAGCCGGCCTTCACCAGTACCTTCACAATATCCAAATGCGACTGTGCTGACGCTAAATGAAGTGGAGACAATCCTTCCTGCTCAAATACGGCGCAGTACCCACACATCACTCGTTACCCCAGCGCCACATATATCAACTGGGTCGACGCATGGATCCCCAGTACCTCGGTAGTCGCCTTGATATCCGCGCCGGCCTTCATAAGCTCCTGAACGACTTCAAGATGACCATGTACAGACGCAGCATGAAGTGGCGTCCATCCTTCCTGGGTAGATAGCCACATCATCCACACAATAATGGAATGAGACCTGCGCCACCAGCCGCAACATTTCGGCCGACTCTTCTTGGCCACCGCACAGGCGGTGGTGTGATTTGTTGGCGCCAAACAGAAAGCGAACTCACCCAAGCAGCATCACCTGCATTGACATCCACGTTCCTGCTCTTCAGCAAAGCGCGAACTGCCGCCACATCGCCCTCTTTCGTCGCCTTCCACAGACGCTCTTGCTTCGACTTCTTCTCCCACCAGCGCGCCATGTGCTTGCTGCTCGTTCTTGGTCCAAATGGGAGGGGATAACAATCGGAGAATGCGGACGCCTCACCAAGAGCTGGTATTTCGTAAAGTGATAATCCCATAGCTCGTTCGGCTGAACGATATGGTAGAAGAACGAGTCTCGAGGAGTACGAACTACAGCACGCACTGTCGTTACCGTGGTCAATGATTGCGCGAGAACGTTCACAGAAGGAAGTGCCACCCACGCCTGGCATGACGCCACAATGATGCTCGGCATGAGCTCTACGAATGGGAAGGATCCGCAGAACGCCTTTTCAATGAAACTGCGATCTCTCTCGACGTTGAGTGAGTACCCAAAACCCAGCCAGAGAAGCCTCTTCCGGCGGAACAGTCTTCCTTGCACAGAATAGAGTAAGAAGGGACACTGTAGTGTAGGTGATGGTGGCGGGCAAAGGAACTAGAGAAAGCACAGTTCCTTTTCTTTCGTGCTCCCTTCTAGAAAGCGACAGGGGCCTGATTTTTTCCATTGTGCTAAAAATGTCGGGTGCAGTCATCTCCCAACGTACCGTACCTCGCAAAATTACATATAATCTGGTAAGTGATAGAATTCGGAAATGCTCAAGTGTGTGTCTTTGCTGTCGAAATGTGATCACCTGATGTCTTCGATGTAAAGGACCGTGCCGTTAGTTCAGTGATGTCTGTTCTGTAGCTGATGCATCATCTCCACACAGTCCTGAGCAACTCAGGTCTGCCAAAGCGTATATATGTTCCTTGGAAAGTGGAAGCGGACCACATGCGCACAGGAAAAACCCATTTGCGACCTTGACCGCTGCAAACTTTGCATCCACGTGCGGATCAAAACGACTGCCGATCGAGTTTCGCAGATTATTCAGTATATCCAGTTGAGGCGTGTGGACCATTGTCAGTGGTGCAAAGGTGTAGAGCAAAACGCAGGCAGCGTTCCAGTAGAACGCGCCGGGTGACATTCAATGCTCGCCGTGAAGAACGCCTTAGGGCACCAGAGCTGGCTGCAAGTTGCAGACAGCTTCGTGAGACTGGGGCTGACCAGCTCAATGGCGGTACCGCATCGATCAGTGGCTGCAGTATGCGAAATCCTGTCGTCGTAGTACTCGACGTTCTTGTCATCGAACGTAACGAATGAGTCCCGGCCTGAGAGCTTGCTCAGCTACCCACGAACGCACTGCATAGCATGCAGAAATGCCTATTACGTAGTGGCATGCAAGCAGCATGCCGTGGCCACTTTCACTGCATATTACATGATTCAGCGCGGCGTGACCGTCAATCTTTTGCCACGAGAATGAGATGAAGACCACTCAAGTAACACATGCGGATTGCAAAGCCGAATGTACTCTGTACACGCATATGAAAGACAAATGCGCCATCCTACTGCAAAGAGCAAAACTCTGCCGATGACCACCAGTCACCTCCAATCGGCCAAATTCATTTCTCCGCCATCAGACCCACAAAAAACTCCCACGTCTCGGCCGGCGGCATCCACTTGCGAGACGACGGCTTCGGTCTCGACCGTAACAAACGCTTCATATTGATCTTGGTCTCCTTGTCATCCAAAGCAAAGCTCGACGCCTTCAAGCCCGGATTCATCCGAAGCACTTTCACAAACGCTTCACACAGCTGCTCGAAACTCTCCCACAGCTTCTCCACTTGCTCGGCACTCGCTGACTCCGCGACCACGGCCTCCACATGGATCGTACGATGCAAAGACTTGGGGTCACGGCCGACCATGATGCGGCACGCAGCGAACTCGTCTTCCTTGTACATGATCCAGTCCGGCCCAGCGTCGAACTTGACGTACGGAGACACACTTGCGACCACCAAGTGATCAAACAGCGATGGCGACAGACCAAACTCGAAATGGTACTCCCAGTGCACGCGCACGGCTTCGCCCTCGCACGTTTGTGTCGTATTGATGCGCAAAATGTCACCGAGAAAGAGCCACGCAGCCGGTGTCTTGGTCTGCCAGAATGCTGGCACAATCAAATCCGAGTCCCACTCCATGACGCCATCCTCGTCGTCTGGATACACCAAGTGGAACGCCTGTAGCACCTTCTTCATCGCCTCCATTTGCTCGTCGTCGTCCAGAGCCAGCCAATACGGCATGGCCTTCAGGTCAGCGTGTGGCAGGATCTGACCCGTGTTCTTGTGGTTGAAGACTTGACGTATAAAGTCGATCAGCAGCAGCGGATCCAGGATCATCGTGTTCTCGAACAACTCGACGCCCAGATCTTCATACCAAAGCACGTCACCAAGATCGTGGAGTGTTTGGAGGATGGTGCGACAAAATTCGGGCTCAATGTTGAGATCCGCTGGGAGCGAATCTACGGGAGCAAACACTTGTGAGATCCGCTTGGTGATGTCTTGGCGCTTGGCGGCTTCTCGGATTCGCACGATCTCTGCCAGTGCTTGGGAGTACGTGTCGGGCATCTGGAAACTTCGATCACTTTTGATGATCAAGTCTTCGATCTTGGTCCGTGCATCTTGGGTCGACTCGGGCGAAGCGCAGCTCACAAAGTGAACACTTGGGTGACTGGGAATCCCTGCCACTGCCGCTGCTCCTGATGGCGCACTTGCCTCGCTGTCGTTGTTTTTCATCTCTCGCACGGTTGTCTCAACTTCCGCTAGCTTGGCTATCAGATTGTCCTTCAACAGCTTCCCTGTGACTTGGTTCTCGGCGAGCAAGTCCTCTTTCGTGGCGATAAACTCAAACTCGGCGTCGGGCTGGCGTGCCACGATCATGCGGATCCAGCGCATCACAGTGCGATCGATAAACTCGTTCATGAGCTGCGCCTCCTGCTTTTTCACAAACGCCATAATTGACGCTTGGAGGAAGGCGGTCGTAAACGCTTCGAGATCGACACACACGAGATACAGCGTGCGCGGGGAGAAGAAGAGCGAGTGGGCCACTTGGTACGCGTCCTGTCCGGCGAAGTCCTAGAACGTCACCTTGTGGACCTTGACCTTGCCATCACTGCCAGTGGCAGACTCCGAGAAGCGGAGTGGGAAGTGGTCGATGCCGATCGTATGGTCGTCTAGGTGGGCCAGCTGAGGCTTCTCGGACGCGATGGACTTGATAAGACTTGTCTTGCCAGCGCACCCGCATCCGACGAGGCAGATCTTGCGACGGAATACCCTTCCCTAGACTTCTTGAGGTCATCAATGTAGGCTTGGGTACTATCAGCGCCGCGCACAACGACCTCGTCGGGGATAGTTGTAAACGGAAGACCATCGGCAAGTTCTTGAGACCATAGAGCGATGCAGATGCGGAGCGCGGGGGCTTCTTCCCTGGCCTCGCCACTGGATACCAACTCATCGCACCATGTCGCACCAAACGACACTAGTACTTGCAGCGTATCCAGTGTGTTCTTAGAGAGATCACGAAACCACCGAGGGGGTCGGAGACTGCAGTGTAGTGGTTCGTGTCCTTCCTGTGAGACGACAGGTAGCAAATCAAAGTCAGTGAATGAGGGATTGACATGGATGAGCTTCGACGCCTTGGGCCATTTGTGGTCCACGCACACTGTCTTTTGCGTGGAGATCCGCGCCGAGAGCAAGAAGCGCGCGCACGACCTCACTTTCGCAGAAGGTGGATTTGCATAAGACATGAAGAGGCGTTTCTCCTGTTGTCTGGACGAATTTCATTTTCGCACAACACGAAACATGGTGGATGCTCAGACCACGTTTCGCTTTTCTTTTTTTGCGCCACAGAAAGAAACGAACCTTGTTCACTATGCTGGGATTAGCACCGGACTTCACAAGCAACTCAACCATCTCCAGATGAGCTTTGTATGACGATTCATGAACTGGGGTTCCTCCATCCTGGTGACATCAACGCAGCATCCACGCAACAGCATTCGTCAGCGCCCACAAAACAGCATTCGTCAACTTCCGCCTCATCCGCCAACAGATATTATATGTGCGACACGATGTCGAATATAAACAAACTTCATCAACCGCATTAGGATCTGCACCAGCCTTGAAGAGCAACTTGACGACTTGCAAATCACTTCTCTCTGACGCTGCGTGAAGTGGGGTCCTCTCTTGGTGGTGACATCATCAACATCCGCCGCATTCACCACCAG
Source organism: Pythium aristosporum (assembly GCA_023337755.1). Taxonomy (NCBI): domain Eukaryota; phylum Oomycota; class Peronosporomycetes; order Pythiales; family Pythiaceae; genus Pythium; species Pythium aristosporum. The sequence continues at coordinate 17,051 of JAADXL010000418.1, read as the reverse complement.
ATAACACGACACGACTTCGCGTTCCACCAACAAACCGCGTTGGCCGCATTAGGATCAGCGCCGGCCGCCAGGAGCATATCCAAGATCTCCAAATGACCTCGATGACGCAAAATGAAGCGGGGTCCAATTATACTGAGAGTCCCAATCGAGCGTTAGCCGCATACCCACCGAGTCATCTCGGACATCCCCGCCTCAAAGCCATAAACTATGACTTTGTCGGAGATTACGTTCCTCGGTGCAAAATATAAAGCGAACGCACCGTTCTATCATTATGAAATCTCCCGGAACAGGGTGAATGAAGCACCAATCGCAAACGGCACAGCGCGCTGTTTCGTAAATTCCAGTGATCATCCGAATCCGATGTATTGTGGTCCCAATGTTACAGTGGCCAAATTCCATGGATCTTTGGTCACAATGCGCTAAAGGCGAGGATATAGTTCCTATTGATTCATCGACGACTTGAGGTCGTCAATGTACACTTGCGTGCTGTCAGCTCCACGCGCAATGACCTCGAAGGGAATGCATGTGAAGGACAAGCCATCCGCGACGTCTTGAGCCCATTGCGACATGCAGAGGCGGAGCGCGGGGGCTTCTTTCCTGGCCTCGCCACTGGATACCAACTCATCGCACTTGGAGTCCCATGGTGCGCCAAACGACACGAGGATTTGCAGCGTCTCGAGTGCTTTCTTGATTTCAACAAAATGATAACGGTTAAGTCGGATGCAGAAGTGCAGTGGCTTTCGCCCTTCCTGTGGGACGACGAAACGGTACAAGTCGGAGTCAGTGGGCGAGCGCCAAAAAGTGACCAACACCACGTACGTTATCTTCTGCGTGAAGATCGGCGCCAAGAGCGAGAAGCGCCCGCACGGCGTTACACCTCGCAAAATTACATGCGTAATGGAGAGGCGTTTCTCCGGTGTTCTGGAGGCAACCCGAAAGAAATGACAGGCCGATACTCAGACCACTTTCACATCTATTTCGCTACAACAAGAGAACGAACCTTGGTAGCGACGAAGGGATCAGCACCGGCCTTTACAAGAAACTCCAGAATCTGCACATGGCCGTTGAATGCCGCCCAATGAAGCGGTGTCAATTCTTGCTGGCATACGCATTGCCCACAAAATATATTCGTCAGAGCCACGCCCCACCCATCAACCGAGAGAAGCTCGACATGACTACGAACCTCGTTCGCCGCATTGGGATCAGCGCCGGCCGCCAGCAGCAGCTCCACGATCGACAAATAACCGCGCGCTGACGCCTTGTTGAGTAGCGTCCATCCATCCTGATAACTCAGAAGATTAGAGCACATGGCGCATTCGAGACACCAAGTCGCCCTGGGTCAGACGCACCTCCCTGGGCCCATTGAGATCCACGCCTCCGGTCTCTAGTATTTCGCGCACCGCCGCCTCGTCACCCCAATCGATCGCCCTCAGCAGACGCTCGGGCTTCTTCTCCACCGTCTCCATTACTCTATAATCGATATCAAAGGAGGCGCGATATCATAGGAGACGCGTCCTTCTATTGAGGTGATTTGTTATATTTTGATACACATGATGAGATAGGTTTATTAAGGGGTCTTATGTTGAGAGCGGTTTTAAGCTGTGCACCCGTCTCCTTTGGTTTCGACTATAGAGTATCCAAGTGACCATGAGTTCAACCCATGCGGAATGATGGTGGGATGATGGTAATCTCTGAAGTAACCGTAACCCTGAAGTAACGGTAACCGCCCCATTCCCGACTTCCAGCTCGGAAGAAGAACAAGCCGAGGACTATCCGGATAGACCCCTCGGTTAGACGCCCGTCGTCGTTTAGACGCCAACTTCGCGCGAGCGGTCTAAATATCTCTCATATCTCCCGAGTAGCATGAACCTCTTTGGGCGCAAGTCGGCGCCCCCCGTGCGCGCCGGCCCCGTGGCCACGGCCGAGACGATCCGCAAGCTCCGCGAGCAGCTCGACACGCTCGAGAAGCGCGAGTCGCATCTCGACAAGAAGATTCTGTCGCAGCTAGATGAAGCCAAGAAGAAGTCGCTCGCCAAGGACAAGCGCGGCGCGATCTTTGCGCTCAAGCGCAAGAAGATGCTCGAGAGCGAAGTCGAGAAGCTCCAGGGCGCGCGCATGACGCTCGAGACGCAGGTCATGACGCTCGAGTCGGCCCACGTGAATATGGAGACGTTCAATGCGCTGCGCGCGGGTGCCAACCAGATGAAGGCGATCCACGGCCAGATGAGCGTCGACACGGTCGACACGATCATGGACGATATCCAGGAAGAAATGGCCACGGCCGACGAGATTGGCCGCGCCATCTCCCAGGCGCCAGGGCTCCAGATGTTTGACGACGATGAGCTCGAGGACGAACTCAACGATTTGTTGGAAGAAGATCTGCTCAAGGACGCGAGCGCGGAGCCCGAGATCCCAGCGCGGCCGACGCCGGTCGTTGCAGCGCCGCCCGCGCCCGTGCGGACAGCACCCTCTGCTGCTACGGCGTACAATTTGCCTGAAGTGCCGACCCACGCCGTCGAATCGCGGATCGCTGTGACTGGCCAGGCCGACGAAGACGAACTCGAGGCGCTGCGCAAGCTCGAGGCCTCGATGGCCATGTGATCGAGAGAGACGCCTCACGTACACCTGTAAGGAGTCTCGCGAGAAAGAAAAGAAAACTATATAGTACGTCTCCCTCAGCGCCATTGAGTTTTCTCGTTCCGGTTGCATACGGTGGTAGAGGTAGAGTAGAAACGACCCCTCCTGCCACGGCGCCTTGGACCTGGTCCATCCTGTCTATCTCTTGACCCACTGGAACTTCTTTCGGGCCTTCTTCTGGCCGGGCTTCTTACGCTCGACGGCACGCGGGTCACGCGTGAGCAGCTTTTGCTTCTTGAGCAGCGGACGCCACTCAGGCTCAAAGTTCTGCAGCGCGCGGGCAATGCCGTGGCGCAGCGCACCGGCCTGGCCCGTGTGGCCGCCGCCGGCGACCGTCGCGTACACATCAAACTGGCCAATCTGGTCCACGACGAGAAACGGCTGAAGCACCTCTTCGCGGTGCGTATCACGGACCAAGTAGTCAGTCAGGTCCTTCTTGTTGATCTTGATCGTGCCGCCGTACGGCGTCTCGGCCTTCTTGATCCACACGCGCGCCGTGCTCGTCTTGCGGCGGCCCGTGGCGTACGCGCGCCCCAACGCATCGACCTGGCGGAACCGCGGCACGTTCATCTTGGCTTCTTCCACAGCGCGACGCAAGAGTTTGCCGCGCATTTTCTTTTCGTCGTGGATCGCGGCCATGTCGCGCACCGACTGGAGCCACTTGGGCACGCCCTCTTCCGTCACGGCGTCCAGATCGCCGTCAAAGCCTTGCCAGTCCTCCGAGTCCAGCTTGCCCCAGCGCTCCTCGTCAAAGTCGTCGTCGTCAAACTTGATCTCCCTGTACCGCTTGAGCTCCTCGTCCGTGAACGAATCGATCGACGCCGAGCGGTACGTCGTGGGCTTGACGACCGGCTCCGCTTGCTCGTCGTTCTCGGCGTCCTCCTCGTCGTCGTCATCCTCGTCGTCGTCAAACTCGTCGTCGTAGTCGTCCTCCAAGTCCGACTCGTCCTCCGAGTCGCTGTCGCTGCTCGAGCCGTCGCCCGACGGCTTGCCAAAGGGCTTTTTGGTCGCGAATGCACGCGTCGGCGTCATGGCCATTGGCATGTTCATCACGGCCGGACGCAGCGCCGAGGGAACCACGGGGCGCATCGACGCGGCCGACAGAAAGGCGCCGTCCGCCATCCGCGAGGCGACCGAGCGAGACGCGAGCCGCCGCGCGGCCGTCGCGAGCACGAGCGCCGTCTTCATGAGGACCGGAGAGGGAGCTGCTCGCTTCGATTGCTTCTTGGAGATCCTCTCGACCACACAATGGAGCCGCGATGGCGGTCGGCCACCCCAATTTTAGCCAATCAATAGACTGCTACATCTCATAACTTCATTTTATTGGCTGATATTTGATTATCGTATTTCACAGGTCTCTAACCTGTCAAAATGGATCCCGAAAGGGCATATCTATGAAAAGCTCCTTTGTAGAGTATTTATATCTCCCCATCGCAGTTTCGCTTTGCTGCAACAAGAAGCGCCTCACCGTGTGATGTACTGAGCCGCCACATCCATTATCGCCAAGCCTAGCGAGATGGTAATGGTGTCGATCCCGTCGACAGCCCACGGCGTCGGCGAGTTGATCGCCGCGACCGATAGCGTGGCGGTCCCATGTGCAGAGCGATGCGCGAGCCGCCCCTTCGGCTGGCCACTACGACGGTCATCACGGAGCCGCTCGTCGACGGACCACGAGCTCTTTGTCGCGCCAACTGAGGCGCTACTCTATCTCGAAGTGCGGCCGCACGTGTTTGCCCTCATTTGGTGGGGCATGGTCGCGATCCACACGTTCACGGCCGTCGTGCTCACGGCCCAGGCGTGGCTCTACGTCTACCTCACGCAGCCCAGCATGTCATACTTTGTCAACCTCGTAGAGCCCGACATTGGCGCCAAGTACACGGCCGTGGCCGCCGTGTTTGGCGTGCTCTCGGTCTTTCACTGGCGTACCGTGTTTGCGCTCGTGTCCACATCGTTGCATCAGCGCAAATTCGCCTTCTTTCCAGCCGACCACTACGAACTCAAGCCGTTCATGAAACCTCCGAAGGTGCCAACACCAACGACGTGGTGGTCACGTGTGTGTGCACGTCTCACAGCGTGGCGGTTGGTGCTCTGGGGCCGGCGCGGCCTGCTAGGTGTCGAGTCGCCCTACTTCTTTCCCTACTTTTACCTACGCGAGTGCATCGAGCTCACGTCACAAATCTGGCAGGCGTACCGCGGCAGTCTGCTCGTGAGTCGCGCGTGGATCAATCACTTGTCCGTGGCTATCATCGTCGTCAACTGCCTGCTTACACCGGCGTTCCAGATCTACTATAAGCACCGGCCCGAGCTGCGGCGGCTCGCGATGGTCTCTCTGGACGCCGTGCTCGACTTTTTCACCGCCATCGTCGTACCGCTGAGTATTTTCTTGCCGTATCTGCTCGATTTCCACCCGGCGACACAGTCATTCACGCTCGAAAAGACGTACGACGAAACGTGGTTCGTCAACGCCGTGCTCGAGAACCAGGAATTCCTCGTCGTTTCGGTGGCCGACCTGATATTCAAGTGTATCCCCCACATCAGCATTACAGGATGCTTGAAAAAAGTGCGGCTGCTCATCCTCAAAGACACGTCTGTCCAGGTCGGTGCCGAGAAAGCACGCGTATACGCAACGGCCGTGGCCCCAAGCACACGACGCCGAGTCGCGCAGGCCAAACTGGACCGCATCAACAGGCACGCCGAGCGAAGGAACGCCGAGCGGACTCCAAACCGAGCCATCGCGATTGTCGCCCCGACGACCAAGACGATCGGAAAGTACACGCGCAAGTACGCCAGCAAATTTGTGCGCGTGGCGTTTGTCGCGATCGGCTGCAGCGTACTTGGCATCCATCTCCACGGTATGTGGACATCGTATCGTGCCGACAAGGTCGGCTGCAAACAGGAGATGCGGCCGTGGCTCGTGCCATCGTTTGCCTGCTCGATTGTTGAAGTCAACTGTGAGCAGCTCCGCATCAAGGGCACGGAGCTCGAGATCCGCCAGGTGCTTTCCCATTTGTACGCGCCTGCGGTTGCCGCACTGGTCTTCACAAACTGTCCAGCCTTAGAAATGCCCACTGAGATCCAGGCCTTCCAGCATCTTCTGCGGCTCGACGTTTACAACTCGTCCATCAACCACTGGGACGAGCGCGCAGCGCTCACGAACGCCGCGCATTCGTCGCTGGCGACCTTGGTGCTCGCGCGCGTGCAGTTTGATGGCGGCGAGTTGCCCGCGGGACTCGTTAGCTGGGAGTTTCCCGATGGGTTGCGCAGCGTCGAGATCACGACAACCAACTTGAGGACATTACCCGAGGATCTGCACGAGCGTTGGCACCATTCCATGACGCGTGTGCTGATCGAGCACTCCCATTTGACGCAAATTCCGACGACGTTGCGATACCTCGCTATCAAGACGCTCTCGCTCGAAGGCAATGCGATCGCGTCGTTCGATTCAACGTGGCTAGCGGATCACGACCACCACTATCTGACGCTCGCGCTCTCTTGCAACCCGCAGCTGACGGAGCTTCCACCGGTCCTGTATCCGAGCACAATCATTCAATCGATTCGTCTTCATCGCACGAACGTGAGTGCAGTCCCGGACTGGATCAGCGATGGGGATCACCGCGTGTTTGCCAGCCAAACGCCATTGTGTGACGTGTTGTCCCATGCTTCTACCAATGATCTCGACCGAGTTGTATCCTGCGCAAAAGACGACGTGGCGGACGACATGGTCAGGAGCGACTGCGGCCTTTTCCCTCTTAGTGTCATCGACGCCAAGCGGCATCGATAGTTCACAGTCTACCGATCATAAGTCAGCTTCTGCTGTCACGCACCGCGCCAGGTGTAGCTGCAAGGCTGTCGTCGAGTCTTGAGAGAATCGCTAGAGCAGTCTTGTTGGTACCTGATGATGTTAGGACGTCGAGAAGTCGCCGTACGACCTCAATCAAAGCTCACATCCACACATATTCGGACACCTGAGATCCATTTGACTCTGGAAATGGATAACTCGAGAAGTGGATACAAAAAAAAAGAAGTAAAAACTCCATTTTCGTGGGGCATGTCTTCGTGGCACTGCCTCACACACACCGAGCCGAAACCCAGCCCACAGCCACCAGGCGCTCGAATCCGTTCGCATTAATCGCGGCGGTCTATTCCTTGCCTTCGTGGAGCGTACCGGCTTCGTCGACCGACGAAATCTGTCTGTGAGATCCATACACATAAAGCCACCATGTGAGTACATTGGTCCACCAAAGCCTCTGGGGTGGCGAGAGACGTACATCCACTTCTTGTCGAGCGTCTCCTTCCAAAGCGTCACCTTGTGGTCGCCCGAGGACACGGCGAGCACGTTGCCCGTGACCGACCAGCTCACGCGCCACACGGGCGCGTCAAACGTGTGGAGCAACTCGCGCTTCCACGGCCCGTTCTCTTCACTCTGCGACCAAATGTACACGTGCTTGTCCTCCGAGCAGCTCGCGACCAGGTTCACGGGCAGCCCGGCACCGGGTGCCCACGCGACGTCGCGCACCCAGTCCGTGTGTGCGGGCACCGAGCTCATCTCCTGCTTGGTCCACTCGGTGTGGCCCTCGGGCAGGCTCCAGATCTTGACGGTCTTGTCGCACGACGCCGTGACAATGCGCTTGATCGCCCCACCAGTCTCGCTACTCACCGAGCCAATCGAGTGGTACGGCGCCCAGCTCACGGCGTTGCAGCCGAGCGAGCTGTCCTTGAAATGGCTCGCGCTCCAGCCTTCGGTGCCGTAGCTGAGCACCGAGACGTTGCCGTCGGCCGAGGCACACGCGAGCGCGAGTCCGTACTCGTGCGGCGCCCACGCGATCGCGTTGACCGAGGCCTCGTGGAACGCATGCACGTACGCCTGTGTCCACTGGTTGAGGCTCTGCTCCTTAAAGATCACGACCTTGCCGTCGTACGAGCACGACGCGAGCAGCACGCCAAACTTGGGGTGCGCCCATGCGACCTGCCACACGGGCCCTTCATGGCTAGTGAAGAGAAAGAAAGATGCGCATTCAGCTACCAACATAACCCACCCTCATCAAGCATAACGCAAAGCGTACCCTGTGAGAACCTGTTCGTTGTTGTGGACATCGCCCGTGACGTCGTAGACCTTGATCGTACGGTCCGACGAACACGTCGCGAGGCGCTTGCCGTAGTAGTCAAGCTGCGCATCGTGCTGAACGAAGTAAAGATCACCACAATCAGTACACTACCACAATATAGAGAGAGGGAGAGAGAGCGATGTGGCGTACGATCATGTCCTCATGCTGCGTGTCGATGGAGAGCACGGGAGCCGTCATCTTGGACTTGAGGTCGAGGAGGTCAATGCTGTCGTGGCCAAAGGGGAGCGAGGGGAGAGGTCAGAGTATCTGAAGACCTGTGTTGATCAATATCAGATAGTAGAGGAATCACAGTACGCGACTTGGCACCAATCAGGAAACGCCAGTTCAGGCTGAATGTTCAGGCGACCATAATGGAGAAAATAAAGCGCATTGATGGAAACTCTAGTGTACATTCACGACCAATGGGCTGTCTGCATGGAGACGCCAAGATGGCTATATGGAGGATCTCGTGGGTCTTCTTTTTCCTCTTGTTTTTTTTTTTATTTCTTGGACCGACACGCCGACGAGCTTCGAGGCTGATGGGTCTTTACCAGCCGACGTCGAGGTTCTGAGGCGGCAGCACCATGACGAGCTTGGCCCAGCCAAAGTCCTTCCACTTGATCTGGAAGAGCACGGCCCACGCGATGAAGAGAACGGTCGTGAACATCGCGGCGATGAGCGACCAGCGGACCCCTGTGGAAAGAACACATCGCCATTAGACCAAACCGGTCCATAGTCGCCAATAGATCTCCTCACGAAGCGCTGAGGAGGTCAGTATCCGTAGTTAAGCATCACGTACACTTGGTGACCTGAGGGTTGATGCTCGGGTCCATGAGCTGCTTGCGGTAGAACACGACCGTGACAAAGTGCAGCCACGGCAGCAGCAGCAGTCCGCCCAGAAACATCTTCTTGGCGATCACTTCGTCCGGCTCGACGTTCAGGTTGCGCGTCATGTTGCCGCGGTTGTTGCGCGTCGCCGGGTCGGGGGCGGCGGGCGCCGGCGCGGGCGAAGGCGCCTCCAGCACGGGCGTGTGTTCGTCGTCGGCCATTATTTCCAGCTTCTTGGGAACTGCCTGTGGAGTCTTTACTCTCCTGAGTCAAAAATTCCAACATGCAGACAACAATAACGTACTTAATCGAATCATCACAGTAAGTTTGCTTTGTCGAAACGGACTTTTCGACAATTATTGTGGATCATGGTCCTACAATTATTGGTGATTGTGTCACTACAGTTCTTGAAGGTTGAACGGTGGCAATACGAATGAAAAAGCAAACGGTTCTGGCATGGATGCCTTTTACAAGTGGAACTTTCTCCGCGATGTATCTAGCTTGTGCTGACGGTGGATCCACTCGTACTCGCCAAACTTGGTGTCAAACGTGCCCTGCTGGAGCCAGCGCATCTTGAGTGTGAACCGCGGACCGATCTCCTGGAGCCGCGCCTTCTGGGCGTTCTCAAACACGTAACGATGGTGGCGCACAAAGATAAAGTCACGCTGGTTGTGGAAGGTCACGACCTGGCGGCCCTGGAACTCGGGGTCGTGCTCAAACAGCGAGCCGAGGAAGCGGCCCACGCGGTGGCCCAAGCGAGTGGAGAAGTTGTTGAGAATAAGCTCCGGCTGGTGACTGGTCTTGCGGCCGCGGCCCTTGATGTCTTCCGTGAGCTTGACGTTGGAGACCTTGAAAAACGCCGTCGGGCCGGCCGGCAGACGACTCACAATCATGCTAGAAGACAGGAGGAACAGTGTCAGTAGATAATATAGAAAGCGATAGCGAGATCAAAGGACAAACGCACCCGTTGCAGATCTTGCTCTTCTCGGAGAGCACGATGAGATGCGTAAACTCCTTGTTGGTCGCAAACTGGACAATGTCTTTGATGTCAAACGTGCCGCGCTTGTAGTAGAACGCGTTCGGGATGAGGTCCATGAGGTCCTTGATGAAGTGGTACAGCTCTCCAGACGGGAAAGGACGCGTTGTGATCATGAGCTTGGGTGTCTCTTCGTTCGCAAAGATCTTGGCGAATTCGTCGTCCATCTCATCGCCGACCACTTCGTCGTCGCCGTCAGCAGCGACCATCGTGGGTTCCGGTTCACGGGTGTTGTCGATCGTGCGCGGCTCGAGCTTGGCCGGCGCCTGCTCACCAAGCTCCTCGCGCTCGCGCCTACGCTTTACCAAGTTGGCCTTCTTGAGGTCTTTCTTCTCCTTGCGGTACTTGGTCATGATCTGCTGGCGCTTGATCTTGTTCTTGATGTGCGACGGATTCGGGCGGTCCAGCACACTGATCTTGGGCCGCTCGCCACCTTTGCCGCTCGCTGCTGCATTGCTATCGCCGCCGCTCTCTTCATCGCGCCCCTTGCGCTTGCCGCCCTGTGCCTTGGCCGCCATGGTCGATTTACTGTCTTGCTTGCTCAGTCTCGTTCGGCGTCGCTTTGGCGCTTTGGAGTTCTTCGTGCCCCAACCAATTGCCAACGCCAATCAAATAGCCTCAGGCTCATTTCTGACTCAGCTTCCTCAGAACTGAATCATGGGGTACACAGTACCCTCCCTAGGGTACTGTGTACCCCTCCCTGCGGGGTACACATTGGTACACTGTACCAAGGTCGAGGCAAGTGACGTCAGGTGGGTTATACGTAACCCCAAGATTACGCCGTTTTGGTGGTGCCCTTTGGGTTGTGTGGTTCTGGTGGTCACTTGAAAGGCGTCGCGGGTCCATGCAACGGCCACGTCCGACAAGGTTGTCAATGGAGGCAAGGGGATGCAGAGAGAGGATTGGAGAGAGCGTACGATTCACTCGCACGGAGAGGACCATCAAGACAGCGAGCGGATGCACGGGCATGGATAGTAGTGTCGCGCCGTGGATCCTGTGCGCATGCTTGGAAAGATACGAATCTTGTCAAATGCGGGGGATGCGTGCTCACACGTAGCGGCCACGAAGTCTGCACGCTACGCAGGATGCACGACATGGAGTCGGTAAACGAGTTGCGTGCTAGGGCATTAGTGTTGATCACAGGGAGCGAGACTCGCGATTCGGGGGTATTCCTCGTGAGTTGTGTCATCTCGGCATGCTCAAGTCGCTGGGAACCACTTTCCTGAATGAAAATGCCGCCTCACTGCCAATCACGAGAGATGAAGCTGCTGGAGCTGACCGATGCCGAAGTGTTTCTTTTTCATCTACATATATTTAAAAGGTTTGTGGTGGAGACGAGAGCGTCCCCGCTCTCGTGTCACCCTCCACAGGATTGTTCTACTGTCCCAAACGCTTTCGCACAGATCGTACGTCGGCCCGCCCGAGTGCGCAGCCACAGCAATCGCACCCTGCGCCGAAGAGGGATCTGCTCTCAAACGCTGGCGTGGTGTGTGGATGGGTGGTCTATTTACTCCGACGTGTTGCTCGGGTCGGTGGACTGGACCAGGTACGCGATCAGGTCGCGACGCTCAGCCGGCTTCTTGAGGCCAGCGAAGACCATCTTGGTGCCCTTGATGTACTTCTTGGGAGCGAGCAGGTACTCAAAGAGCGTGTCTTCCGTCCACGTGATGCCCGAGTTCTTGTTGGCCGCCGAGTACGAGTAGTTCTCGGCCTGGCCCGACTGGCGGCCCAAGAGGCCGTTGAGGTTGGGGCCCTGCTTGTGCGGGCCGCCGGCCGCGACCGTGTGGCACTGCGCGCACTTGGTCTTGAAGATCTTGGCGCCCTTGGTCGCGTCTCCGGTGCCGCTCATGGTTGCTTGGTGGTGGGGTGAGAAACTGGGGATCTGGTTGGAAATTCCGAACTGATTGGCTCGAAGTTGCTGGGGAAACAAGAAGTCGTTGTGGGGTGGTTATGTGGTGGTGGTAAAACCTCGATTCGTAGGTTTTATGGTTGGGCGGCTGAAAACTGTCGAGGGAGCCGACATGGGAAGAACAGAGATTTGGGGTTTGGACCATGCGGACGGTTTTAAACATGGTGGATGTATAAAACAGAACTGACTGGTCCTGGCTTGCTCCGAAGCCAAAGCACGAAGAGGCGTGACGCATTCAGCGTCACACAGATCACAGACAAGAACGGCCCCGAAGCGAAAGATCAGCGTCTGCCTGCTTCCGCAACATTAGATCAGCACCAGTGATGTCACCTATGCAAGCATCATGTGCACGCCCGATGACCAATGTCGCTACGTATGATCTCCGCACTTTTCTCCGAGGAGGGATGAATCTTTCGAGCGGCGCTGCTCGTCCGACTTGGCTCCCATGAACCCTACCCTCTGGCTACGTTCGTTTCTTTGTGACAGGACAGTCTGTTTAAAACACACTGTAGTGATGAAAACACTGCATAATTCTCACAGATGTTTTTGGTGGTCTAAAACTGGACCACCGGGCTGTGGGTTGAAGAAAATGGGCCACGTCGACTGAACTCGACCCTCAATACCGCTAGGAATTCAGCATGCATTGCATGGTGTCAAGAGTACCATGCTCTACTAAGTAATCGACCAACGGGGGAGTATTCAACACTTTCAGAGTGATTTCCTGGGTAAGAGTGATTAGCCAGTCACACAATCGGCTTCTATTCAGCTTTCCTCTAAGGCGGCAGCAAGGCAAAGACGGTAGTGAACTACCACGATCATGCTAGACGGATCACCTCAAGGTCTGAAATGTAACCGATACTTTCTGTTGCTGACGTACGTGGCATATGACATGTCACATTGTCGCAGAGAGGCATGAATCTACTCAAATAGCCGCGGTTCCTCCCGTTTGTATCCATCTCACAATAACCTGTTCGTAACAATATACTGTAGGGGACAGTATAATAAGTGAACCATCAGCCCCGCGCTTCCGTCCCCAAAGGCGCGAAAAAGCTGCACACGAGCCGATCGCCACGCGCAGGTATGTGACTTCCCCCGCGGTCCTCTATGCGGACAGGAGCCCTACACAGAGTATGAGCGTTCAACCACTAACCTGCTCTATATCTCGATGTTCTCTGGCACGATTTTCCGGTCCGCTAGACGTTCCTACATCCCACAAACCACACCATGAGTGCAACCGTCGGCGACGACGAATACTTCCCGTCGCTTCTCACGGGCGGCGCGTCGTCCCCCAAGAAATCCAAGGAGAACTCGTCGCTGGGCGCCAATGCCCACGACCACGTTGACGTGCCCTGGGCTGTCAAGCGCGGCCCGCGACTGACCTTTGCCGAATCGCTGTCCATGGACAAGAGCGCGCCGCGGGCACCGACACTAGGGGACGTCGACACGGACGACTCGCCGTTCAACTTTGCGCGTACGGCGACGACGTTTGTGAGGAGACGCAAGCCCACGAATGCCCATGACGACGACGACAACGACGACGACGATGCGCCGCCGCCGCCCACGGTACGCGATGCCCTGGAAGCGAAATTTTGACAATCGGAAACCTAAAGTTTGGTAACGTTTGCAGTCGTCGCTGGCCGATCCGAGCGGCTTCCTGAGCGACCACTTGTCCGGAGCTAAGATTGACGAGCTGCCATTTCGCCCCGCGGGCACGTCCGCTGGTCTCGGCGCGTCGTCGGCGGCGTTTTTCCAGGGCGACGAGTGGGGATACGACAAACAGTACTGGGTCACTGTCTACGGGTTCCCCGCGAGTTCCAAGTCGTTTATCCTCCAGCATTTCCAGACGCTTGGGGATGTGATTAGCTATACGTCGGGCGCCGGCAACTGGCTCCACATGCGGTACCACACGCGGCTCCAGGCTGAAAAGGCACTGAGTCACGACGGCACGTTGCTGGGCGGAGCGATCATGGTCGGTGTGAAAAAGTGCCTCCCCTCAGAGCTCGAGGGCGTGCGGCAAGAGCCGACGTCGACGCTGTACTTTTCCCATGCACGCAAGAACCCCGGATCCAAGTGCGTTCCTGTTGTGGGGAGTGATGTTGACGAAGAGAGACTCACGTGCATTTTGATCGGATGTAGGGATTTGGAAGTCGACCCGATCAAGGAAGAAGACCTCATGCTGCCGCCACGGCGTCGGCAAGACGTTTGCTCGCGGCTGCTCGGCTTTCTATTTAACTGGTGAGAACTACCGGTGGGAGACAAGACATAGCACTGAGAGAAACGCGATGGGAAAGAGAGAGAGAGTGAGAGCGAGTGAATGTCAATACACGCAAAGCCCGACGACGTGAGACGCAAACACACACCTACGAGTTACTTGGCTACTGACAGTACTGTGTGTTCATACCAGCTTCCATGCGACACGATTAGCCCCGCTATCACTACAGTTGCAATCCAAATGCAAACGTTCTCGTCCTCCTAACAGCAAGTGATGCCCAGAGCATCAGCAAAACTTCAACGTTCATCAGCATACTTCATGTCACTCAACGTGTGTCTCGATCCGTCTTCAAATCACCCACCAGCGCAAGTTCACACTGCAACGTATCCGCCTGAATCGTAGGAGATAATCGTGCGCCCATGCTACGGCAGTGCCTCCCAGAGGTTGCCGACGGCCATACCCCCGCGCTGGCAGCATCAAGAAGACATTACAGGCCGTAACTGAATAACTTAGTAGGTTGCGTATGTTCGACGGCTTGTGCAGGGCGACTATTTGATGACGATGTGGTGTATTGGTTATCATGCCCAAGTACAAAACACTATAGCCGTTTGGCCGTGGCTGGATAACGCCAGTAATGCTGGGCTCCTTTCGCTGGACGACTTCAGTCGGTCAGTGACTTTCACTGCCGACTCAGGGCATCTTCGTGAACATGGACTCGAGTACCTAAAGGAAGGTGCACACGCTAGTACGTGTTGTGAGTCAAAAGAAGGCGAAGTCAGAAGACAAGTAGGACCGAGTACAAGTTGCAGCCTGGAATCAAGTCGCCGACTCTCCGAGAATGACTCGTGAACAGGACAGCAACAGTCCGCAACAGCGCCACGAGTGACGGACGGCAACTGGGGCACCAGGAGAGTGCCACGGCCAACAGAGGCAGATAGAATCCCTACTCCTCGAGAGGGGCTGCTTCTTGGTAGAATACGAGACGTTAGCGCTGTCTATCTCGGGGTTTTATTCACTACTTTCCACTGTAGTTCGATATACCTCACCATCTTGTCCATGTCCTCGTCACAAATCGCTTTGCTCCAATGCAGGCGGGGCGAACCGAAATGCCACGGATCATCGGACTGAATCCAGGGCTATGCTTATTCACCTTCACAGGGGCATGTCCAGAACGCTTGTGGGTATCCTTCCCACTCAATCGCCTGCGGGAGAGTGCTGCATATTGGACGAACGCATGTCGCCCACATCCCTCGGCAGTTTAGACATCTTGTGCCTGAAGAAACCCAGTCGTTGGGAGTCGCCACGCGAGGTCTTGCCCGACGTGCATAGCGGTCGACGCTGATGGTTTCCATCGGATGGAAGCTATCCGGTGTCTGGGGTCGCATGTTTTAATACTTCAGCGAACATCCTGCGGGATTTAGATATTGTTCACGTTATGTACAGTTGATCTTGGTCCAGACTGGTCCGGGATGAATAAGATCGTGTTATTACCAAGATTGTGCAGACAACACCGGAAGCCAATCGTTTGATGGACTCCGTTAGCAAACCCAAAGCACACACACCCACGGTATTCAACAGCACATGCGACGTGTGCTAGCACGTATCAACTGTGTCGTTTGGGAGCCCCCTAAGGGCTGGCAACAGCTAATCTCCGAGAAGTGCGGCTCCAGTCGAGCCATGATGTCAATACTACGGGATTTGACGTCCGTACTACCCAAACTGGTCCTTTTGGTAACAGAGCTGGGCTCCCTGTCACTACAGATATAGCGCATCACATCAGCAGGTCACTCCTATACCTGATACTTACGAATATCATTTTATATCGAGTAAAATGAGAAGGCTACCTTTTAGAAATCAATCCCCATGCAGCTCCTGCGGATCCTCGCGTTTGCGTCTCTCGCCGTGATGGTCAGCTCTACGGCCTCAGCCATCGGATTTGACGAGGTCAAGGCGACGGATGCGGAGGAAACCCGGGCGATCGCCCACGCACTTTTGCTTCCGGTCTCGGGGTCGGGTATGGTGCCCAACCCCCCGCTGCCTGAGTACCTCGCTCCCGGCGCCCCCACGAACCATGGTGGTTCCGATACGCCAAGTGTCGCACCTGCGCCAGCGAGTGCTGCACCAGCGACGCCTAGTTCCAAGCCAACGCCTCTAAGTCCCGTGACTGGAACGGGCGCTAAGAAGCCTGTAGCAGCGGCTGCTGCACCTGCAGCGGCCCCAAAAGCAGGTACACCAGTGATTAGCCCTACGCCTGCTAAGCCAGGCAAGAAGAACTCGGTGGACGACGAGCTGCTTAACGCTGCGAACACAGCTGACGATGATGAGGCTACTCCGGCCAAGGAGAGGTCGATGGATGACGAACTACTCGACGCTGCGAACGCAGCTGACGATGACGAGCCGCTTGATGCGTCGAGTTCCGAGAACAACTAGTATCGAATCACTAAGCCGCTCATTTCCGCGGATACGTGCACAAACAAACCGTCTTACGTTTGTTGAGCCACTGTAGAATGGATTTGTAGCCATAGTAAATCGCATAGTTTTACAGTCTTTTTTCCAGCAGCGCGATTGTTGGTTCTTTGTTTGATACCCCGTATCGTACCTGAACATGCAGAGCTTAGCGATCGGCCACTGTGGCCAAGTGCCAATGGGAAAAGCCCCCGTCGAGGTCGAGACCAGCCTACATAGGACGGTCAGTCGGATGATAGGACTGGATACTGTGCGTGGCGTCCATAGCCACGTTGACTGCGGCGTCGGCCATCTTGTTGTAGGCGCGGAGGTGGCGGTGCCACCTGGTCCCGCCCAGTTGATCTGCACAGTATTTCAACGACGTCGTCTGAATCTAGGTGGCTGGGATGAAAGGGGTGGCGTTTTGTGTGGCCAGACAAGCAGCACCGGCCCCGTGATGTCTGCCTGGCCAGTGCGAGGTCAGTATTGAGCGGCACATCCGACGTGTGGGTGAACTTTACATTGAATTTCAGAGTTGTCGGTGAAGGCTACACAGTTTATTGTCTCTGGCGCGATAATGCTCACGATAGCACAATGAATACTAGTACAACTACACTACAGTACACGAGAAAAACTACTTGACTCGACCGGTAAGTCGATCAACTGGTCGCGCCACAGCAAGGGAGCGGGTAATCCCCACATCAAGGAATAGACAACCTAGCCGAGGGAGACGTCACTCTAGTAGTCCGCGGCATCCTCACCATCAAACGTCTCGTCGTCCATCGAGCGGCCCTTCTTCTTCTTGGGCGGCCTGGGGGCCGGCTTGACTGGAGCAGGGGCCGGCTTGACTGGGGCCGGCGCCGGCTTCACAGGCGCAGG
>JAADXL010000417.1:0-27944 GCA_023337755.1 Pythium aristosporum | reverse complement strand
TTTTTTTTTTTTTTTCAGCTGTGAGCAGGCGACACTACGAGGAGAAAAAAGCAAAGAGAAAAGAAACCCACGTGGTTGCCGTACGTCCAAAAAAAAATCCAACAATATGAGCTTTGCCGACTTTGCCGCGGGTGGCGGCGCCAAGGGCTCGATGGGCATGGCTGGGGCGATGGGCCAGCGCGGGAGCACGACCGTGTCCATGGGCGGCATGGGCTCAACGGCGGGCGGTGCGAAAACCAACAAACACGTCGAGGCCGCGACGCTCAAGCTCGAGCAGTTCCAGCGGCAGGTCGTCGCGATCAAGCGCAGCGCCTCCACCAATAACCAGACAATGGTGCGGAAAGGATCGTCAAGCGGGCTCGCGATCGACGACGATCTCCACGACCGGATACGGTTTGCGTGTCTGCTCCAGCAGGAGATCGCCAAGGCGCTGACGCTGATCCCGCAGGACGCGACCAACTCGCTCATCAAGCGCAAGCTGTGCAAGGACTTTGAAGCCATCTCGTCGCAGCTCGAGACGGCCGTGCTCAAGATCTCGGCCCGTGAGCAGGCCATGCAGGAGACGCTCATGGAGCAGCAGAAGGCGACCCACCAGGGGAGGATCGTCGCGGAGCACCAGGGCCAAGTGGTCGAGTTTGAAGAGCTCGAGAATGAGATTGCCCACAATGAAGCGCTGATTGAAGAGCGAGAGAAAGACATTGAGAAGATCCACGAGAGCGTCGCGCAGGTGCACGAGATTTTCCGCGACTTGGCGACCATTGTCTCGGAGCAGCAAACCGCCATCGACGATATTGAGACCCACATTCACGAGTCGCTCGAGCAGACACAGCAGGGCCTCGCCGAGGTCAAGAAGGCGTCCGAGATGCAGAGCACGTGTACGATCCAATAGAAGGGTACGTGTGGAGAAGGAGGACAAGCTGCCGAGGAAAAGGGGGGCCCTATGCAACCCCCTTGTCACCAGATCGACGCCGATGGTAAGCGTATGACGTATTCAATGCACCACTACATTAATTGCATTTTGTGCATGACCTCCACGCGTCTTTTAGATCCTGCCTCTCTGCATTCTTTGGATGGGAAGAGTCGTTTCAGTGCGGGCTGGCTGGTTGTACATGATCTTATAATGGACCACAGGACGTTTCATCAACGGCTATGCGAGTTGTGATCGGAATTGTTATTTGATCGGCGTCGCTATGGACGAACAGAGCATAGAAGAACCCACGAGCGATGCCACTGCGATCAAGTCTACAGTCCGAGGCGATGACGCTCGATGCGCAGCGTTGGAGCAGTCATTGGTAGACAAGAACCGCGCGATCGACGAACTCCATGAGACCGTGGGCGCGTTCAAGCTGCTCAACGAAAAGCAGACTGCCGAGCTCAACGCCAAGGATCTTCTACTGGCGCGCAAGAATGAGCGTATCGATGAATTGGTCCAGCAGCTCAAGGAGCGAGACACTCAGATCCAGAGTCGTGGACGCTCGGTCGCACAACTCCAAGTCAAGACGCAGGAACTGGATGAGGAGATTCGCGAGCTCAAGAACCAGCTCGCCACGGAAGAGGATGAATTTGCAATGCTCAGCACGGCCATGGAGACCAAGGACCAGCAGCTCCGGAAGAAGACGGACGAGATCACTTCACTAAGAGACACCGAGGCCAAGCTCCACAAAGAGATTGATCGCTTACAAGTGCAAATGCGGAAGCTGGAAAAGCACGTGAGCGATCAACAGCCCGAAACCATGGATGCGTGCCTCTCGCCGCGCAGCTTTAGCGAGCACCAATTGATCCAATTAAGAGATGATGCGATCCAAGCCAAGACCAAGGAGATATGGATTTTGACGGGCAAGAACGACCAGCTACGCATCCAGCTCGACGAGCTGGAAGCCGAACTGGAACGACTCCAGACCAGTTATGTCTCCAAGGAGAATGACCTCGCACGACGCGACCGCAAGATCGAAAAACTGGAGAATGAAATTGAAGGCTTGCATGTCGCTCGCCAACAGGCCGAAGGACGTGAGCGTGCCATTGAGATTGCGACGACACAAAATACCAAGCTGCTTCAAGCTCTGCAGGCATTGGAAGTCCAGGGAGCAGAACTCACAGTACGTTGTGAGCAGGCCGAGAAAGAGTGCATGCAGCTACGGCAAACTCATCGCGAAAATCTAGCGAAATCGGCGGTCAATGAGGTCGAAGTACTCCACAAATCGAAGGAAGTTGAGCACAAGTCCAGTTTGCTGAGTACCCTTCAGGACAAGTTGACCCGCGAACGAAAGTCTCTCCACGAGGAAATCACGAACGAACGCATGAGATCTCAGCTCGAGATTGAAAAGCTCCAGTCCGAGCTGGTCGTGCGGCGCAACAAGCAGTACGAGCTCACGCTTCGCTTGCAAGAAGTCGAGGCCAAGCTGCACGACACTAATGATCAGTGCGAGAGAGCGAGCGAGCAGCTCCAAGTAACTAAGTTGAGAATGGAAGAAGCTGAGCGCGTGTTGCAGGACGCGCTGGTGTGGAAACGAGCCTTGGAGGACGAGCTGACGGCTTGTCGTGATGATGGAGATCAAAAGCAGAGAGAGTGGGCCAAGCAGCTGAGTGGCTCACAGGCAGAAATTGCCACGCTCCGTGGACAGCTCCATGCGCTCAAAGAGAGTCTGCTCCAGAGTTTGGACGATGCCAAAAAGAAGGATTTCCGCGTGCACGAGTTAATGCGCAGTGGCGATGCGAAAGAGCAGGTTGTGACTGAACAAAAAGAACGGATCGCTCGCCTTGTCCAAGAGATCTCCAAAGGTGGCCAGGCCCGAGCTGAAGTCGAGTTGGAGAAAAAGCTGCTGAGCGAGCAGCTAGAGCGGATCAAGCAACAAATGGGTGACGCGATTCGCGAATGCATGGACCAGCAACGCCGCATCGAGGAGAAGTGTCAACGCGAGCACGCCAAACTCCAAGAGATGGAAAGGGAACGCGCGAGCGAGCAGCGCGGCCGAGCCAAGCTACTTCGTCTTTTCGTGCACGCCTATGGAGGATTCGCAGGAGTTCCTGCATTCAAGTGGGTGGTCCCGCCGTGTTTGGACCTACGCGAGTGCTCGCTCACCGACCAGGATATTGCACCCATCTGCACCATGCTTGAGACCAACGCAGCCCTGCGCGAGGGGCTCACGCGTGTGGATCTGCGCAGCAACCGAGTCACACAAGACGGCACGCGTGCCATCGTTCGGTACCTGCGCCAGTGCCTCCAACCTTCTTCTCCTTCTTCTTATCCAGCCCCGATTGCGTGTGTGAGAGAGATCGATTTGCGTGGGAACTTTATCAGTATCGAAGGGATTCGCATGGTCGCCAACGCACTGGAGAGTGTGGCGTCAAGTGACCACGCACGAGTGTTACCGTTCATCAAGGTCCTCGTGGTCAGTGGCGGTCGTATCGAGTGCTATCCTGACGGTGTGGTCTCCAACAATGAAATCCCCGTGCTCACAATCGATATCACCGAGAACGGAGACCCAGACACGGTTCTCGTCCCGCCAAAACAGCTCGACCGGAGAAAGCGAGACCAAGGCGGAGTCCCTACAGCGAGTACCAAGTCGTCCTCAACAGCGGACCCGGTGTTGCAAGCAATATACGGACTGGATCTCGTTAGTGCATTCATGGGAGACGCAAAGGTGCTGCCTCCTGGGCCAACCTCGAGTCGAACACGCCGCAAGAGCACAGAAAAAAACCGTTCGGAAAGTTTGACAACCCACGAAAGTTCGACGCTCTTGCCGTCGTTTTCCACGCTCGTCGAGGCCCCCGCCTCTCATCCCTCTAATCTCCCACAGTCGACTATATCGCCTCGTCTATTAAACACAATCCCCGACGCTCGCGATTCAACTCGCGCGCCATGCCTGCGTTCGTCAGCGTCGCTTCCTCGTCTCTAGAACAGTCATGTCTTTATCTACAGTCTCGCGACGAACCGAGCGACACGCTGTTGGATATCAGCGGTGAGCCTGTCCAAAGAGAGAAAGTGTGAAGATCAAACCCGAGAAGATGGCATTGGCACATACACACACGTACCGTTGGGCATACTGAACTGCTCCCTCTTGTTCCACAGGGGAATGTACGAACGCGTAGTCATCGACAATCCTCTGACCGCGTGCATCATCTCGCTTCTTGCCCTTGATGGCGTCCTGCTCAATACGACGGCGACGAAGTACGAGGTCTTGAAGCGCGCCGAGCACACGCAGATCCCCAGGAAACTCTTGCGCGATCAAATCGAGAATAAATGTCCCCCTACAGTGCAAGCGATCGCCCACATCATTAAAGGATTCTTCCTCACCGTCGTCCGAAGGCCCCAAAGATAAATCTCACCGTGGAAGATCCCTTAACGAGACTGGAAGAGCTCCCTGCGATCCATCTTTCTCGAGCCATGCCAGCAGTCCCTCGAGGGCAAACACCTGGATGAAAAACGAGTACGCATCGATGGCCTCCAGGCGTGCAGCCTCACGCATGTAGTTTTTGCCGAGCCCCGCAACCTGCTTGTCCGTGTAGATAGCTTCTCCCGTGTCTGCCAATCGGATGGTCGCCTTGCCTGCCGCTGCCACGAGCTGAGACCGTGCATCTAGAAGAAGAAGAACGTTAACACAATCTCACGCTTCCGTGAGATATCACGACCATCGATGTACTGTACTCACCAATCATGCTCTGGACGATCTCGGGCCGCAGGATCGCCGCGTCGACTTTGGTCCGCTTGGACTGATTGCGCGTCGCAAATTTCCACTCGTTTCGCAGCACCGTAAAGACGCTGTGCTTGAGCACCCACGCCGGCGAGATCTCATTGATCGCCGGCGACAGCTCGCGGATGTTATGGCCCGGCGAATTGATGAGCGCGAACGGCATCTCGACGCGTTGCGGGAGTGTGGCCACGCCCGTGGCGACCACTGCGTACTGCGCGCGTTGGAAATTGCTCGGAAACTTGATGCAGCAGCCGAGTCCGAAGAACACGCCTTCGCCCGGGAGCAGCTCTTGGTCGGGGGCCTTGAGCGTGTGGTTGCTGCCGACGTTGGCGCCGTAGCCGACGTTGCCCTTGCCCTCGGGCCAAACACTCGCGATGAGCAGCGCCTGGTGGTGGAAGCCGACAAAAGGACCCACGAGACTCGACGTGATCTCGCCCTCGGCCACGCTCGTGTTGGGCCCGATGATGGAGCTCAGCACAATGCCGTGGCGGTCCACGTGCGACGTATCGCAAAGCAGCGAGCCGTCCACAAACGCGAGGTCTTCCACCGTGGAGTTCCATTGCACGATCGAGTGCCGCACAATGCTCTTGCTCTTCACGACCGTTCGTTCGCGCTGGCTCGAGAGCAGCGTGGTGTGGACGACTTCCGAGTCGTGGACGCTTGCATACGGGCCGATGAAACTCGCTTCGATCGTCGCGCAGTCGGCCACGCACGCATGGCCCGCGACGATCGCGCACTGCGACTTGGCGGACTCGACGGTGCGTGCGACCAGCCGCTCGTGCTGCGCCAGCAACTTCATGTCCTTTCGCTTCGTGGTGATCACTGCCGCAAGATCGAACGGCATTTCCGCGAGAACGCGCACGTCGCGGCCCCCGACCTCGACGCCCACGTGGACCTTCATGCCATTGGCGAATCGCAGCCACTCGCCGTCCTCTGCTCCGCCGCTCGTGACGCTGCCACAGCGGATGATGCATGCGAACGAGTCGACGAAGACGCCACTCAGCGCGGTCGTGTCGCGCACGAGAGCATTGTCCATGACCACGGCGTCGCGCAGCGTCGAGCGGTAGACGCCCGAGCGCAGGCGGACATTGCCGTACGAGACGTCCCGGTCGAAGGCGCCGAGCACGACGACGCCCTGGAAGTCGCAGTCGCGGATCCGCGACGCCGTCACAGCGGCGCGCGCATCCAGCTTTCGCACACGACTCCAGTCGTCGGCTTGCGGGATATCAATAACCAGGGGGATTTGGGTCAGCATGATGCCCAAGAGTTCACGTAGCGTTGTGTACGTACCGGTGTTGCCCTGGCGCTTGAGCAGCTCCACGTCCTGCGCCGTGAGCGCGTAGTGCGGCTGCGTGAAGAGCGCATTGCATCGCTGGATGTAGCGCGCGTGCGGCGACGCGACGGGCGCCGACGCCACCGCCATGGGGGACGCGATCGCCGTCATGTCGTTTTGGACCTCCCCGTCACAAAACTGGCAGGGCTGAAACGGTAGAGTCAGTTAACGTGTTATATCAGTATACTGTGGAAAAACGGCGAAAACGCATATCGCGGTGAAGGCTGCCTGACCGATGCACGGGGGGTCTAGGCGAGCGGCCATCGAGAAGAAATGGAGACTATGTATCCAAGCGATTTGGGAAGGATGGGTGTACTCGAGCCGTGCCGTCGACATCGCAGAAGAAAGGCAAACACCTTCTTTGCGCTTGGTGGTGGTCCAGATCCTTGGAGGACATTGGACTGAAGACTACGGTCAGCGTGGAGCTCCCAGTGCTGTGTCGGATACTTTGTATTGCTGACGTGGTCGATGGCTTGTGTAGACACTTCGGCTCCGGTCGGTGTTAAACGAGAACCCCAGGAAGAAGCAGCTAAACACTGGGGTGTGCTGTTCCCATGAGACGTATTCACGTGGACACGGCTCCCTCCTCCCTGTGGGTCGTTGGCGGTCCGTTCTCTTTTGCTTCCGAGCCAATGCATGTGGACTCTATCCTGTGCTCTCATCAGAGACGGAATGGAGGCAGCTCCGACGGATCAATGTGAAGTGGGTTCAGTTTGGATACGATGTGCATAAGCAGTGCAGGATCGCAGTGATCGGCAAGGAGATCAAGACCTGAATTCTCCCCCCACTCCATGGAAACGCCCGTCCGATTCACACGGATGATACTGCGATAGGCAGTAGCAACAGCCTCCGCGGGCCCGACCGAACCAGCTTCTCGACTGCTTTGGGATCTCCGAACATGCTCTTTATAGTGCCACCTCGTGTGAATGACGCAGTCAGAAGCACGTGTAGCTATTCCATCCTAAGTAAGTATACTTGAATAAATGTCAGTGCAAATTTATTACTAATGTACTAAGTTTACTTCAAGATCAGCCCAGCAGCCACGCTGACTCCCCCCATCTTATCCCACGGCAGCAGTGACAAGGAGCGAAGAAATGGCGGACGAGCACGACGGGATCCGCGGCCGCAAGGCCCACAGCGTGAGTGCGGCGACGGCGCTTGATGTGGATGGAGACGTCAAGATCGTCCACGCCGCTGGCGACGCGCCCGACCTCTTCGGCGAGTTTGACCACCACGACAAGAAGCCGTCGTCTTCGAGCGGCTCCAACGTGCAGGCCGTTGTGAACTGGTGGAACACGCTGCGCCTCCACTTTGGCGACGCGCTGCTGCTGCAAATTTTCTTTGTCTACTTCACGCAGGGCATCCGCAGCACGCTCTGCTCGCTCGGCACGAGCTACTACCTTAACGAGACGCTCGCGCTCAAGCCGGCGCAGTCCGAGGCGCTGCGTGGCACGGCAGCGATCCCGTGGATCATCAAGCCGCTCTACGGCATTCTCTCGGACACGGTGCCCATCTGGGGCACGAGGCGCAAGTCGTACCTGCTCATCTTTAGCGGCGTGGCGGCGGCGGCATACCTATCTCTCTCGGTGCCGGGCCTTGTGACCAGGTGCGTGTTCGTTTTTCACAGCAGACTCGACTGAGACTCACCATATCTCTCTTTATTCATTCGCTAGTTATGAAGGCGCGCTCGTGTCGCTCGTGGTCGCGAGTCTCGGCATCGCGTTCTGCGACGTCGTCATCGACGGCAAGGTCGTCGAGGCCGCGCGCAGTGAGAAGGAAGACATGGCTGGCAACCTCCAGACGCTGTCGTGGATCTCGCTCTCGGTCGGCTCGGTGCTCGGCTCCATGGTCTCGGGCTTTGTGCTCAACACATTTGGCCCGCAGGGCGTCTTCTTCCTCTCGGCGGTCGGTCCCGTCTGCGTCATGCTTATCTCGTTTAACATTCCCGAGGAGATCTACCGCCGCAGCGCGACCGAGAGCCTCGTGGACACGGTCACGAGCCAGTGCAAAGCGCTCGCCGAGGTCGTCGTGGACCCCGTGTGCTGGCGTCCAATGCTCTGGATCTTCCTGTCGAACGCGCTTCCGCCCAGCCTCGGCGAGGCCATGTTCAGCTTCAAGACGAACGAGCTCCACTTCACTAAGTCGTTTCTCGGCTTCATCTCGACGGTCGGCAGTCTCACGCTGCTCGCCACGACGGCGCTGTACAATGCCTACTTCCGCGACATGCCGTTCCGCGCCATGTTCCTGCGCATCCAGCTCGCGTCGGCCGCTGTGTCGCTGGCCGAGTTTGTGCTCGTGACGCGGTCCAATCTCGCGTTCGGCGTGGACGACCGGTTCTTCATCTTTGGCGACGAGATCCTCTCGGACGTCGTCGCGCGCCTCAAGCACATGCCGTCGCTCGTGCTCTGCGCCAAGATCTGCCCGCCGGGGATTGAAGGCACCATGTTTGCGCTGCTCATGTCCATCTACAACTTCTCGTGGTCCGTCTCGTCGTACGGCGGCTCGTGGCTCTGCAGCTACCTCCACATCTCCAAGACCGACTTCTCTGGCCTCGCGCTCGCGGTCATCGTGCGCAGCGTGGGCAAGCTCGCGCCCATTTTGCTGCTGTCCATGGTGCCGGCGACCACGAGCATCAAGAGCTCGGCGCTCAAGCACCACAGGACGGAAGCCTCGCTCGAGGACGGCCGCCGCAGCGACGAGGAGGAGGACCCGGCCAGCGACGAGGCCAAGCTGCTCCAGTTTGAGGAGGAGAAGCTCGAGTTCCAAGCGCAGCAGCAATGAGCAATGTTGTACTGTAGTTCTGTAGTGGGTGCCAATGGCTCATCACGGGCAGAGATTCCAGAAGGTCAAGGAGCTTGGGTACAGAGAGCTGGAGAGCTCTGGGTCCAATTGAAGATGAGCCGCTTTGTCTATCGTATATCATGTTTCACAGATATGCATTTATAAGAGTCAAATAACGTATAATGGACAGAAATCAGGACCCTTAATTTCGCCAAATATCCATAAATAGAGGTGATCAGTGTCTGGGCCCAAACACAGAGGCCCGCTTTGCAAAAACGGGTCCGTGGGTGGCCATGGGTTCACAGACATTATTGTCTCTTGTTCACATCTTCCAGCCCGATCCGGGTTTCCGTTTGAACCCGCCGGCCCGTGGGTTCTCTGGTCAGCCTCCTCTCCCCTCTTCTCCTTGAAGCCCCTCCTCCGCATGATCGGCTGCCACTCGCAGCCGACCTGCCTGCCTTCCTCCCCCCTCTCGCTCACTTCCGAATCTGCACCCTTCCCAGCAAGCGGCTCCCGTCCCCTCCTCCCTCCTCTCCTCCACCATGCTCAACCTCTACCCGCCGTCGGCCCACAACGTGTACGGTGGCGCCACGCTCACGTACCCCGCCGACGTCGAGGCCGCCGTGCAGGAGATCAACGCGGCCTGCAAGGGCCTCGGCACGGACGAGAAGGCGCTTAACGATGCGCTCGGCCACAAGACGCCCGAGCAGCGCTACCTCATTTCGCTCTGCTACCGCGAGCGCTTCAACAAGAGCCTCAAGGACCTCGTCAAGAGCGAGACCAGCGGCCACTACGGCAAGCTCCTCGCCGCGATTACCGCGCCGCTGCCGGAGGCCGAGGCGGACATTGTCCGCGATGCGACCAAGGGCATGGGCACCACCGAAAAATACCTCTTCCCCGTGCTTGTGGGCCGCACGAACGTGGAGATCAACATCCTCAAGAAGACGTACTTCCAGCTCCATGGCCAGGATCTTGCTGTGATGCTCGACGGCGAGCTGGGCGGTGACTTCAAGAAGGTCATCATGGCGTCGATCCAAGGTGCGATGATCGACTTCAACCCTGCCTTCCACACGCAGGAGAAGGCCGAGCAGGATGCTGACGACCTGTACAAGGCCGGCCAGGGCAAGATCGGTACGGACGAGGAGGCGTTCATCAAGATTTGCGTCACAAGCCCGCCGCAGCACCTGCGCAACGTCAACGCCATCTACACCAAGAAGTACAACTACACGATCATCAAGGCCGTGGAGAAGGAGTTTGGTGGCGACGCCAAGAAGGCCCTGCTCTTCCTCGTGCGCCAGATCCTTGAGCCGTTGGAGCTGCTCGCGGAGCACTTTGAGAGCACCATGAAGGGCTTCGGTACCGACGAGGAGGGTCTCTCCTACGCCGTGGTGCGCTACCACTGTGTGCTTCCGCAGATCAAGGAGGCGTACAAGAAGAAGTACGGCAAGGAACTCCGCGACCGCATCCACGGCGAGACGAGCGGCGACTACCGCCAGCTCCTCGAGGCGCTCGTGGATGCCCCGCAGCACTAAGTCAGCACCCCTTGAGTGGGAAGAGGGAGCGTTGTTTTGAACACCCGGTCCTCCGACACCGCCAGTAGTTGTCGCCTGTCATGTGGATATCAATGATAACATTTTCACATTTACCCTTGAGCTTCTTCTTTCTGTCGCCGAGCGGGTCACTGCCTTTCTGCATAAGAAACTGCCAGCAGGCAGAGATGGCTTCACTCACAAATCTCAGGCGATCCGTTTTTAAGAGAAGACAGTGGTTGGTCCGGTTTTAATGAAGAACCCGACCAGAATGGTTCTTGTTCTGACCAATTACCGGTTTCGTACCGGTATCACAGACTGTCTCCTTTTGTGACATGTCATGTTGGCTTCCCCGTCCCACATTCCCAACACGTCCGCGGGAACGCGAACGCGCCCGTTCGGCCGTACTCTGTCCTCTCCTCCCTCCTCTCCTCTCCTCCGTTTGCCATGTCCTCCGCGTCCTTGCTCGTGCGGTACGCCGTGCAGTTCGTCTTCCTCGCCACGGGCATCTTCTCCACGTGCGTCGCGCAGTACGTCTTCTACCAGGGCGCCGGCGGTACGCTCCTCTCTCATCCCTCCTCCTCCATGGATCTCCTCCATCTAACAACTCTCCTCTGTCCCCACAGACCAGCGCGCCATGCTGCTGCCGCTCTGCAACTTCCTCGGCATCATGCTCGTGGGTCTCGTGCCGCTCGGCTCCACTACCCCAGCGTCCACGCCCCCCAAGGCCGCCAAGGACGAAGCCGCCGTCCCCATCGCTGCGGCTGCCGCGATGGACGTTGTGGACATGGACTGCGTTGGCACCGACGAGCCCGAGCGCACGGGCCTCACGCGGCGGCCCGCGGGCCACGACGACGACGACTGCGACGATGGCGACTTGACCGACGACACGGCGTCGCTCTTGAGTGAGCCGTCGCCATCGGCTGCGTCTGCTGCGGAGGCGGCTGCCGCTACTCCTGCGCCCGCGCTGCCGCTCGCGTCGCCGCTGCAGCGCTGCATCGCCGCGTCGGTCGTCTTGGACTTTGCCGGCTGCATCTTCTGCAACATGGGGCTCGCGCTCGCCGGCAGCGGCATTTACCAGGTCGCGTACTCGTCGGTCATTTGCTGGTCGGCGCTGCTCTCGCGCTTTGTGCTCCACAAGGTCGTGACCCGCGACGAGTGGACGGGCATCGCGCTCGTGACGTTCGGCTTGGCGTTCAGCGCGCTCGGCGAGTCGGGCGGCGGCCGCAACAGCTACGCCGTGCTCATGGGCTGCCTCAACACGATGCTCGGCGCGGCCTTTTACGGCGGCAACTACGGTGCGTTCTCGGTAGTAATACTTTCGTAGTAGTAGGAGTTTGACTACTGACCATACCCTGCTTTACAGTGACGGGCGAGTACATGCTCAAGCTGCCCGAGCGGCCGCCGCCGCAGGAGCTGTGTCTCAAGATCGGCACGGCCTGTGTCGCCATCGTCGCGCTCTACCAGGCCTTCTTTGTGCTGCCCGTGTGGCACGAGCTCGTGACGAAACCCATTGAAGAGGCCCACGGCAGCACGCGCCGCATTCTCGTGGCGCTGCTCGCGTACACGCTGTCGCAGCTCGCGCATGGGCTGACGTACTTTCTCTTGCTCGGATCGAGCGGCGCTGTCACGACCGGCATCATGCAGAGTCTGCGCGCCGTCGGCGTGTTCGTGATCAGCTCGATGCTCTACTGCCGCCTCCAAGAGTCGCAGTGCTTTGACACGAAGCGCGGCGTCTCCACGCTCATCGTCGTTTGCGGCGTGCTTTTCTACTCGTGGGCCAAGAACAAAGCCACCAAGACGACGGCGCCTGCCGTGGCAACACGGAGAAGTGCCAAGGCGACCAAGCTCATCGCCGGCAAGAACTTTGTGGTCTAGGGATACTAGTTGGAAGATGCATTGGATCGTGTTCCATTTTGTACAGTTTACGTTTCCCCCTGTGGACTGCGTCCTTCTCAGCTGGGTCTCCTCTCACGCCAAGGTCTCACTTCCTATCCTAGAGGTCGGCCGACGACGACTCACGGCGCCGCAACGGTGTGGGCGTGGTCGCGGAACCTCCTGGTGCTGGAGTCTCGACGACGTAAAAGACCTTGTCCGACATGCGGTACTGCCGCTTGTCGCCGTCATCGTACACGATGAGGTGCTCATACAGCCGCTCGTCGAAGCGCTCGACGTATCCTTCGTACCACTTCTCCTTGGCCCACTTGACGCGCACGCGCTTGCCCACGAGCCGCGCGGGGTTGTCGTCCGAGTCGTAGAACGTCTCCATGCCGTCTTTCGCGTCCAGCATGCTGCGCACGCGCGGCAGCAGCTTGGCCATCGAGCGGTCGACGTTGCGCACGAGCTGTTCGCTCTGCACGCTCACAGTGGCCCAGCTCGACGTGCTCTTGGGTTTCACGAGCGCCGTGCGGCCCAGCTGGAGGTAGCCTTCTTGGCCGCGATGCGCGAGCAACCACTTCTCCATCCACGCGCAGCTCGCATGGTGCTTGCGGATCCATTGGGCGACGCTGCGAGGGTGGCGCTTGGCCAGCCGGGTGAGCATATCGATCGACGCCTCAGTGGCCTTGAAGTACTTCTGCTGCGACGCCAAGATGGCCACGAGCTTGGTCATGCCGTCCTCCAGGCGCTCCTGCGCAAGCGAGTCCTTGATCTTGTAGACGGCGTTCAGCGTGCGGAAATACGGCTTGACGTCGTCGTGGTCTTCGCGCTCGATACCGTTCATGACCACGTCCATGACCATGTCCGTGACACGGCGGCTCTGCCAGCACAAGTGCATGACAATCTGCTCGAGCGACTTGGTCGATTTCGTGTAGTGGGACGCATGCTGCGCCAGCAACGTGATGAAGCGTTCGCTGAGCAGCACGTCGTGGTCGCCCGCCGGC
Organism: Pythium aristosporum; assembly: GCA_023337755.1. Taxonomy (NCBI): domain Eukaryota; phylum Oomycota; class Peronosporomycetes; order Pythiales; family Pythiaceae; genus Pythium; species Pythium aristosporum. The sequence goes on along the minus strand of JAADXL010000417.1, from coordinate 14,728 downwards.
AGTGAGGGCGCGTTCGGATTCGCAGCCATGCTCGGCGGCAGCAGCACGGTACCGGGCACGTCCATGGCCGGTGGCGGCACGATCCGGATCAGTAGCGAAAGCAGCTTGAGCTGCACATACTCGAGTTCAATGCGCTTGAGGATTGCGCGGCCCTTGATGCGCTTGAGCTCGCCCTGCAGCAGCGGCTGCGTCGCCCCGACTCCCGTGAGCAGCGATCCGATCGCACCGACGACGCTGTTGACGACCGTGAACGTGCACTCGTTCTGGCCGGTGAGCGCAAAGGTAAGCAGCACTTCGAAGTACTGCTGGTGCTGATTCGCCGGCACGGTGAGTAGCCACGGCATGAGGCGATAGAGCAGAAACAGGAACTCAAACGAAGGTGGCAGGGTCGTCGAGGACCGCCGGCGACGCGAGGACGACCGACCGCTTGGCGTCGTGGGGTTTTGCGAGATCGCGATCGCCGCTGAGTGGGACGTCGTCGCGATCGCCTCTTCCAACACGACCGCCATGAGTTCGCGCACTTCAGCGTGCTCGTTCGAGACCAAAAACTCGAGCAGCAGCGCGTCGTTCTCGCGCAGCGTCGACAGCAGCCACTGCGAGCCAGCGACATCGTCGCGGTACAGCGCACACAGCGCCGGCTTCCACTTGAGCACGGCCGCAATGTCGCCGCTCTGCCAGAGCGTACCAAACACAAACCGCGTGGCGAGCTGCAGAGCCTGCAGCCGCACGTCGATGGGTCCATCAAAGCGCACCGTGCCGTCGTGGGCCGGCTCGCTCGTGCAGCTCGACAAGAGCTGGAACGTAAAGTCAAGGTAGTGGCGGTTGAACAGGTACTTCTTGCGCCAAAACATGCGGTTCTCGAGTAGGATTTGCTCACGGATGGGCTCCGGTGCGAGAATGAGGCTCCGCGACCGCAGGTACTCCATGCGGCTGTGAGCACGCGTCTTGAGGCGAACAATAAAGCACAAGACGATCGCGTAGACCGACAATGGCTTGGGAGCGGTGGTTACTGGGACAGTCGGAAGGAGTTGCAGTTTCGGTTGCCGGCGTGAGTAAAACAGCATAAAGCTACTCCGCGTCTTTTTGCGCTTGCGCGCGGCATCGTCGCGGTCGTCGTCTTGTCCTCCGAAGCACTCTTCGGCGATATCGGCCACGTCAAACGGCGTGACGTGCGTGTCGTTAAACTCGTACCACTGCTGCTGTTGCTGCGACTGGCCATTCCCATCCGCCGTCGACTTGGACGTATCATGGTCGCGCATGAACGAATAGTAGTGGCCCGAGTGGGCTGTACCCATGTGGACGACCGTGCCGACAAGTTCGTACTGATAATACTCGGGCGCGCGCGACCGGTTGCTGGTGTCGACGGCACTCGCGTCGCTCTTTTCGCGGACACTCCGACTCTGGCTTCGCTTGCGGCTGCGCTGCTCGGCCTGGCCTTCTTTGGTGTACGGGTACATGTCGAGCTCCATGGGAAACTCGAATCGGTCATGAATCTTGGTTTGCTGCATGGCTTCGAAATCAAATTCAAACCGTTTCAGGTGGATAATGAGCTGGTCCGGCAGCTTGTGGATGGAAATGCGTTTGTGGGTGTCCAGCGTCACCTTCTCCACCTCGTCCGCCGTCGCCGAGTCGCCCGTCGCAGGCGACTCCCACGTGTAGCTGACTTTGTCGCCTTCAGCCCAGCTGTCGAGTGACTCTTGGAGATTCTTGCGGTCCCGTACGGGTACCGAGATGAAGTGGAACGGCTCAAAGCGTTCGCTGTATCGATCCCCTTCAGCGACTAACTCGTTGCTAAAGACGCCACCAAAGAACGAGTTCAAAATGCTCTCGTCCGTGGCCGCGCGGCCGATAAGTGTCCCAGAGCCAGAGTCTGATGGCGACTCGGCGACTTCGTTGCGGCCGTTCATTTCCGACTCAATTTGCTGGAAGAAAGAAGTCAAGAACTCACTTGCGTCCTGCTGCTCGTTCACGTCGATCGGCTCTCCTTCCCACGTCTTTATGGCCTGCGTCAAAGCCTTGGGGTTATAATAGGCCTTTGCGCTGCCCTCGAGATGCGCAAACACCGACTGCAGCTGGTAAACGACTCCATTTGGCTGTGATGCGTATCGAAGCAGTTGACGACGTAGGCGAGGCATCATGAAAAACGCTTGAACGGTCGAGTTCATGTAGCACGTGCAGCCCAGGTTCTTGAGACCAACATACTTGCCGCGCTCGAGGTTGTGGTAATCCAGCGCCGCCTTGGTCACACTCGGTCGTGTCTTCTTCTTGGAGATAGAGACCGGTGCTGCAAGCGTATTAGCATTCGCTGACGGATCTGGCGGCGGCGTCAGCGAGTGGTGCTCCGTCATTTGACCAAATAGGTACTGCAACCCGTCCACGCTTTCGGTCGCGAGTTCTTGTAACAGCTCGAACGCGACTTTTCTGCACGAGTCGCTCTTGCACTTCGGCTGCTTCAAGTAGTACTGCGCCGAGCGCTCGTCGTCTTCATTCTTCTCACCGGTCACACTGGCGTTGGCAGGAAACAGCCCGTGCGTAAAGATCTCTTCAATGATGCCTTCCTCGGCGTTGATTGTACCAACGGCAACTTCCCTCAAGCTCCGTGGCTCACCAGTTGGTGACGGGTGGTCACCGTCCGCGAGAACGGGAGGGATCTTTCTCAGTACCGCCAGCAGAGTCGATAGCAGCACTTCGTACACGGCGTCGGGGGCAGGTTCCTTTTTCTTCCCTTTTGGAGCTGGCAGAACTGACGACTTGAAGTGCTGACTCGGGCTGGGTTGTTTGACGGTGGCTTCTGGGAACTGGACGATACTGCGACATAGCTTAACACTGGCCGGTAAGAACGCAAACCATGTCAAGTCATCGTCGTCGTCTTCACTTGCTCCCGCAGTCGCTGGTAGATCAATCAAGTGCCTATAGAGTTGGTAGTACTCAGCATGCAGAGCTAGTTCCTCGGACTCGGCTAGTAGACGGAGGAAGAACCGGCGGCACTGCGACCGATCGCTACGTCGCCGATTTTTCAGCGGGCTACACAGATCGGCAATCGTGCGATAGGCCTCTTTCCGAACCACTTCTTCGGGTGAATTGACGAGACACTTGAGCAGTATCGATCCAGCATCCGAGAATGAACTAAGCAGAGAAATGGTCGCGGACTGGTCATCGTTTGCAAGGCCCTCACCGTGGGCGAGTGCGCTCGTGGACAGAAGGCGCAGCGCACCAATCAGCAGCATTGCTTCAATGGAGATCGCACTCGATTCGTCGTCGTCTGAGGATCGCAAGTCCGGCCGTTCGTATGTTGGGATGGAAATGCGGGGATGAGCTTTCACGCTCTTGAGATCTGCCTTCGACTCTGGAGTGCGCATACTCTGTGGAGCTCCCTGCACAGTTCGGAGTGCGTCAAAGATCTTGATCACAAGTGACTCGTAGCTGCCGTCGCGACGAGGCTGCGTCGCCTGCACATCCAAGAGAATCAAATGGTCCAACAACCCAAACACGCGCGCGAGACACATGGCTGTCAAGGATCGCTTCGGCGCCACCAGTTGGTGCGTGTCCAGTGCCAGCACAAATTCTTTCAGGTGGGTCTGGCCACCAAGCGATGAAAACGATTCACTCCATGTGTTCGCGACTGCCGCGCGATCATCTTGATCCTGGGTTGGCGTGTTATGTTCTGTCTCTCCGTCACTGGGAGAGGAAGGTAGCTTGGTCAAAGCGAATCGTTCCAGGAGCTCGACTTGATAGAGCAACCGCGGTGGAGACGTCGCGTCCAGCAGCTTTCCCCACTCCTGCACGGCCGCAGATTTCTTCATGGAGCCATCGATGTTGAGCACGTCGTCGAGCGTGCGAATCTTTTTCTCCATCGTCGAGTCATAGTTCAATTGCTTGAGCAACTTCCAGGCTTCTTCACTAACGTCGCCTGGTACGCTCAGGAATTGTTGCAGCGAGCGCAAGGTCTTGGACGACGAGAGCTCAAATTTAACGGCTTCCCAGTCGTTCATTTCCTTGCTGAGACTCGTGTCGTTGCCCACGAGTACGGGGCGTTCAACGTGACCATTGGTATCACTATCGGGCCTGTTCAACAGCACGGCTTCCACAAAATTCTTTCGCTTGTCCGGCGTTGTCGCCACTGCGATCGCTGCTTTCGACGACACGGCCACACCATTCGGTCGGATAACTTGCGCCTTTTCCAGCGTCACGCGATCGTGGCCCTGGGCCGTCAGCTTGACTTTCCTATCGTTGATCAACCGCACACGGTCGGCCGGGTGACTGCTGTCGCGCGCAATGAGGTCCCGCAGTTCTCCGACGAGAAACGTTCGCTTGAGCTTGAAGTAAAAAGGAGCCGCCGCACGGCCGTCTTGAGTGCGCACATAGACCGTAAGGTCCTCGAGCGTGCTAGAAGGATCTACGCTTGCATCTGGCTCTTGCACAGTTGACTGATACAGCAACGTGTTGAGCAACACTAGCACGCGCGTGATCTCTTCATTGGATGAAGTATCGCTCGCCGACGCCTTCATCTTCGAGAGTCGAGCCACGCACCCACGCGCGAAGTCGCTCCAGACTTCGCGCCGCACGAGTTTCGAGCCCAACCGCATGTGCAAATGAATAAGGTAGTTCATCGCCACGGCACTCACTTCGGGATTCGCCGAGAGGGCAATGTCAAACAGCCTATCGAACCCTTTGAGTTCCATCGATTCGACCACGACATTGCTTCCTGTCGAGCTCGAAGACGACTCGCAGGTCATGCGCTTGTCCGCGACGTTGACATAACGGAAGAGGCGCTCAAACGTCCAAAACGCGCTCGGGCTCATGGTCGCGATCGTTAGTTCGACTGTGCGCGTCTTGCTCGTGGAGGCCGTGAGATCCGCAAAGAGTTCTTCCGTAGTGGCCGGTGTCAGCGCGTGCTTGCCCGCATAAGTGCGCTGCACAAAATTCCCCGGATCGGCAATGATGATGCTCAGCCAATTGAAAAACACGTTGCGCAGCTGTTCCTCGTGGAGTTTCTCGTCCTCCTTCATCTGCGACTCGGATGGTTTCACAAAGCATACCCAGAGGCGTTCAATGTGTTTGTACGATATCTCGAGATCCGACGAAGAGGTCGCGATAAACGCCAAGAACGACAATCGTTTCTGCACGCCCACGTTGCGAGTCGAGATAGGCTTGGAGCCTTCCGTCTGCCATTTTTGGCTGTGTTGTCGCGCTCGCTGGTCACGCACACACCGCTCAATCTCACTCACGACCAGCGACACAAGCGAGTGCTTCGACTGTAGCTCCTTCACGAGATCACTGGACGTCGATGGCCCAGTCAAGGACGTCACGCCTCCGCTCTGGAATGTGCTCCGCGCCATCGCCAGCGTGGACGTGGAAGACGACAACGACGACCCGGATGTTCGCCCATAATTTTCGACGACCTTCTGGATGATCACCATCGCCATTTCGGTCAACGCACCGCCGGCCTTGATGAGCCCTACACACTTAGTCACATACTGCGACAGAAGCTGCTGCTGTTCCTTGGCCGACGACGAGCTGAGGCCGCTGGAGGCCCACGTGCGATGCACGTGGTTTAGCGATTCGGCAAACGCCATAGCGAGTGCAGGGGTCACCACGGCTCTTGTTCGAGTTTCGGAAGGATCCGAATCAGCAGTGCCTTCACCAGAGCTGCTGTGGTGCTCAATAGCATTCCACAAGAGCGACAATCCCAATCCGACGATTTTGTTGGATGTCTCCGAGTCGCGCTGCGCACCTTGCGTGCGCTTCGAGTGGACGCCCACTAAACTCGTGATCGTCGACTTCTTCGCGCCGTTCTCAGCGTCGACGGCATTCTTCGCCGCGATCTCAATGAGCTTTTGAATGAATTGAAGAAGCAGCTCGTCATAGTCGCTCGCCGCGACTTGTGTGAGCAGCACCATGACGAGATCCAGCATATCCGCGGTCATGTCGGCGCACAACGCGATGAGGAGATCCAGCACGGCCTTTCGTCCTGTGCGCAACTGGCCCATGGCGGCTTTCCAGACCAACGATAAATGAGTCTCAGTGAGACACCCACTCTGCGTCAGTGCCTCGAGCAGCGATCGTGAGCGCTTGAGTAGTTCCAGATGGATACCTTCTCGCATGCCGTACTTGGCGCACGTTTCTTTTTGCCCGAGGATCACTTCAACTACATCCGAGTCCACGAGCCACTCCATGATGAACTTGTACCGCAACCACTTGGTGCTGGCATTTGCACTCGCATCAGACGACGACGATGATCCTCCCAGTCCGAGCGACGATACAGCGGTGGCAGCAGCACCAACTGCGGAACGTTTGAGATTGAAAGTCGTCTTTTTCTGAAGCGAGTCGTGGCGCTGTGCCATGGAGATCAAGTCGCTCAGCCGTGCCACGCCCAGCAGTCGTTGTGCCAAGAACGGGCAACAAATGTACTTCTTGGATAAGTCCAAGTGGAACATTTCAAACACCTCCGCAAACGCAATGTCGGAAGACGATGACGGCGGTGACGGATCGGCACTGCTACTGGATCCTTCCGGTGTCGAGCCCAAGTCCTCGCCTCCGAGAAATAGCCCGTCACGGTATATCGCATCGAGCACGACCACAATGTGCTCGACCAGTCCGTCTTCATCTTTCAGCTCGTCACCTTTCATGCGACGTAGTCGAGCAAGTGTCGACTGGAGAAATTCACGAGAAAAGTCTTCCACAAGTTGCTGATTCTCCGGTGCAAGAGACGGCTTCCGGCGGCCGGTCGCAGCAGCCGTCAAAGAGGACGCTGAGCTCTGACGCTTACGCTTCGGAGGCATCAGGAGACACGGTTTAGCACTGAGAAGCACCATGGCGAGCACGGCGATTTCAACGAGCGGTGCATCGCGGCGCCCGACACGCTCCAGGATAAACTGGAAGCCGCCGGCTTGAAAGAAGACATCAACGACATCCACAAAGAAGGACGAACGACACGGGTGACGCATGGGCGCGGCGGCGATCGCGTCTGTGCTCGTGAGATAGGCCGTGAACGCGAGTGTTGGGGTCGTCTTGATCGTCGCGTAGGAGCCGCCGTATTTAATGTAGAAAAACATGGCGGCCGTCGGCGCGACCATGCCGCTCAGCACGATGCGAAGAATGGACAGCAGACTCAGCTCAATTTCGTTCTGTTGTTCCTGCTGCTGGTCATCGCTCGCGCCGTCTCCATTCGCCGCCGCTCGGTCTCCGCTTGCGCTATTGAACCACACGACAATGGTCTTGACAACGTGCTGGTGGAACAGACTCACTTGCTCTGCCAGTTCGTTCGAGTAGAACAGCGACACCATGGACTTTTCCACGACCGGCAAGAGGCGCTGCTTGAGATACGGGGTTAGCGTGTCGGGCTCTGCAAAGTGCTTGTCAAAATCGGCCCGCGCTTGCTCCAGATCCTTAAGCGTGAGGTTCCACGGCGAGCCCTGCTTGCGACACAGTGGATACGACGGCGATAGATGGAGCTCTGTGTGGGTCCCCAACGGTGCCACGCGGTTGCGGCTCATCGCAAAGGACACGACGTCGTCGCGGAACGCCGTCGTGGCCTTCTTGCTCCACGTCGCCACGGCGATGCGGCATTCGTTGGCGCTGACGTGAACGATCTGGCCGACGCGCCAGCGGTTGCTCGCGAGATCACGCACGTCGAGCCACGTGCCCGACTTTTGCGCGGCCAGCGTCCACGTGGACCCCGAGAGGTCGTCGTCGTCGAGTCGCTTGTAGCACACGTACGATCGCAGCTCGTGAGCTAGACAGAAGAGAACACACAAGAGCCCTTGTTAATGAATCGCATGGCACGTAGGAACGCATCGTACACGTACTCTTGCCCTTGTCGTCGGTCGTGTCGGTCACGAGCGGCGGCGCGGCCACGCACTCGAACCCGTCGGGCACGTCCTTGACGTCCCGCACCACCCGAATGTCTTTAAGCGGCCGCAGGGCCTCCAGTGCGGCCGTGTCGTCACTGAGCTCGCCACTCGCACTCGGCGGGCTCTTGGGCGTCGTGGGCGGTCCGCGCCAGTCGTGCGCCAAGTACCACACGTACAATGCGCGCGCGCGGTCAATGGGTTTGTCCATGCGTACCCACTGGGGGCCATGGTTGGCCTGGTGGGACGCCGATCTCTTGGTGGCGGAAGGCGGCGGTGGCGGGACGTCGATGGGGAAATCCGTCGGCTCTTCGCCGCCAATGTGGAGGTGCACGACCGCGCGCGTTGCCGTGGAGTTGCTCGTGGGCTTGAACCAGAGAAACGTGGCGGGCGTGAGCTCGGCGGCGCTGCCCTCGGGCGTGGTGACGCGCCGGAAGCCGCCGCCGCCCGCGAGTGCGTGGCCGTACGTCACCTCGAGCGCGCCGATGAACTCGCAGAGCATGGTGCTTCCTTCGTCCCCCCTCCGCTGGCGCTCGCGGTTGAAGCCTTGGCGCTGGATAATCAGGGGGAGGAGAATGGAGGAGCGTGTGGCACTAGAATAGGGGGGAGGGAACACGCTAGACCACGGACTTTACAGAGAGCAGATCTTTCCTGATGTGGGCCACATAACAGAGATAGAATCATAACATAACATCTGAGACGGTGTCAGAATCAGATCAACTGGGAGAAATGGGATGGGACCTGCTCAAAGGAGAGATATGGGCGGCTCCCGAGCGGAAGGGTCGCGTGGTCGGCGCGGCGCTTGAGTCAACTCGGCGCGCGGTTTATTATGCCATTATGCGGCTCGAAGAGGGGCCTCTGGGCGCTCCTGACGGCAGCGGCCGCTGCTGCGACTTCGACTGTGTTTGGGCAGGACGGCGCTGTCTCACTTGAGCCGCAGTGCGCGCGTTTCGAGCTCGCGCAGAACGCGTCGCTGCAGCTCCGATGGACGCTGCTTTCGAGCGGCATTGGGGGCCCGTACACGCGCATCGCGCACACCACCGCTGCGCTGACGGCGCCGCCGCGCGTGCTCATCATCGGTGGCATCGCGTACGAGTCGGCGCAGCCCGTCGTGGTCAACACGACCATCGTCTACGACCCGTCGACCGACGTCTTCCGACTCCCAGTCGACCAGATCGCGTCATCGGTGACGCCGATCTCGGCCGATGATGTTTTTACGTCACCGGCGTCCCGCGTCGACCACGCGTCCGCCGTCGCCGGTCCCAACGTGGTGCTGGTGTTCGGCGGCCAGAACGCTGCGTTTCTCGACGACCTCTGGCGGCTATGCATCTCCAGTGACTCGACACGGGCAACATGGGACCAGTTTGTGATCCCTACAGTCGACGTCGTCTCACGTGACGCGACGCCCGTCGCGCGCATCGGCCACTCGCTTGCCGTGGTTTTTGAGAACGCAAGCTTCACTGGCGCGATCGTCTATGGCGGCCTGTCCGAGTCGTATGAGGACGCGGGCAACCAGTTGTCGCTCGCGCTGGTCCCGAGACCGACTGTTCAAGGCGCATGCAGCGACCGCAGTCCACGCGTGTACTGGCGAACCCTTCGCGTCGGAACCACGCTGCAACCTGATGCGAGAGCGTACCATGCGGCGTCGCCCGTGTCTCGCATTTTCACACCCTCCCGAACGATCGTCTGTATGTTTCTCTACGGTGGTCGCAGCACGCACACCAACCTGATCTATGAAGACGTCTGGCGCCTCTGTCCCTCATCGTCCACATCGGTCTCGACGGCGATTGAAGCCCAGTCGTTTGCTTGGGAGCAACTGTCGCCGATTGGTTCGCGGGGCCCCGGTCCTCGCTACGGCGCCGCGATCGCGTTCATTGACGAGGGCAAAGTGTCGATCGCGGGCGGCTCGTACGCGTTTCCCAACGACTTTCTGAGCGACCTATGGGAGTTCAACATCAATGCGACGCAGTGGCTGTCCCTCCAGTTTAACGCCGCGTTCTCGCCGCCGCGTCGGGGTCATAGCATCACACTCCTCGGGGATCGCCTCTTTCTTTTTGGCGGCCGCGACCGCTATAGCGTCGTGGCTCAGCGCCTCCAGGTCACGACGTACGCTGCGCCCTATTGCAAGGCGGGACGCAAGATCACGCTGTGCGACGCCACGAGCACATACGTGTGCATACCGTGCCCGGCCGGCTACTACCTCGAAGCTGGTACGCGCAACTGTCTCCCGTGTGCCGCCGGATCGTACGCGGCTGAGGACGCCGCCGTGTGTTCCAAGTGCCCCAGCGGAACGTTCAACCCTCTCCCTGCGCAGACGCGAATCGCGGCCTGTGTCCCGTGTCCGAGTGGATCGTTCTCAAGTGTCGAAGGTGCCACGGCAATGACGGCGTGCGCGGCGTGTGAGGCCGGGACGTTTGCAGCGTCGACCGGGACAAGCAGGTGCACGAGCTGCCCCGCCGGTTCATTCTCCAACTATGACCGACTTTCGTCCCTGTTTGATATGTGCGAACGCTAGCTTCTGCAGTCCGTGTGGCGTGGGCCAGTGGAGTGCCACGGCTGCCGCTCAGTGCTCCAAGTGCTCGGCGGGTTCATTCAATCCAAGGAATGGCAGCGCGCTGTGCTATCCGTGCCCTATGGGGTTCTATAGCGACCAAGGCGCCGCCACGTGTTCGCCTTGTCCCATCAACACATTCAGCGCCGGCGTGTCGGCGGCCGGTGTCTCAGGATGCGTTAGTTGCCCTGCCCTGATGTATACGGCCGGTGATACGGGCTGTGCGAGTTGCAGGCTTTGTGCCCAGGATCCTCGCTCACTTCTGATAGTGCTGCCTCGTGTCAGCCGTGTGCCAAGGGATCGTACAGTACGAGTGGGGCCTGTCTCCCCTGCCCTCTCCATTCGTATTCCAATGCCACGTCCGGAGCCACAGGCTGCGTGTCGTGTCCACCGGGCACGCTCACAGCCGCGACAGGATCCATCTCTTCAAACGATTGCCGCGCGTGTAGCTCCTCCACGCAAGTGTTTGATGGACAAAGCTGTGTGGAGTGTTCGCCCGGCATGTCGCTCTCAGTGGACACTGTGCCCAGCTGTGAAGCGTGCATTCCAGGCACTTACACAGCGTCGCCCACCGACGCGTCCTCGCGTCTGGGCTGTTTGTCGTGCCCTACGATGGCGGTCGCGCCGTCCCCGAGCGCTACGCTCTGTGGTGCTTGCCCCGACGACTCGTACGCCATGGCGTCGTGGCGGAGCTGCATCTCGTGTGCACCCTCATTTCTCGCTGTGTGTCCAGTGGGCAGAAACGGTCTTATCTGCTCAGGCAATGGGGTCTGTGGTTTGCGTGCGTGTACATGCGCGAGTAGTTGGATCGGAGGCGACTGCAGCACACCCGCAGGCGCAAGTGTCGTCAGTGCCACGGCCGCTGTCCTCTACTTCCCAGTCAACCAAACGTTCGTTGTCCGCACGCGCTCCTCTTCTCCAGCGTCAACGTTTGAGATCCGCATTAAGCGAGCCGGCAGCCTTGTCGGCGATCTGCAGGCGCGTGTCCTAGTCAAAGCTTCGAACACCAATACATCGTCGCTTCCGTCGGCCACATTTCCCGCCGTGGTGAGTCTCGCGTCGGGCGTGGGCGAAACGAAGCTGACACTTTCGATGACGGCGTTCAGCAGCTCCACCATTGGCTCGAACTGCCGGCTGCTGACGCTAGAACTCGTCGACGTCAGCCTCCCATCTTCTTCGTCTTCATCGACGGTCTCTTCGGATCCTGCTGACCGCATGATGTCCCTTTATTTCGATGAGCTCAATGGACCAAGCGGTGGCACTGGGTCGAGCCAGCCTCGTAGTTTTACAGCTCCATATGCGCTGGTCACCGCTGGCACAGGAACGAACGCAGCCTCTGCGGTTCTCGACCGCGCTGTCGCCACGAAGCTCGTCCTGCAGCCACCCAGCTCTCTCTCGCTACGCAATCTCCCGTTGAACATCCGCATCGCCATCGATTCGACTGGTACTGAGAGCAAGGGCATGTCCGATTTGCTCCCAGCCATGGTCGGGGTCATCCAAGCCGCGTACTCTTCCTCGACCGCTATTCGCCTCGGAATGCTGAACCCGGACAGTAACACGTCCAGCAATATTTATCAGTCACCCGTGCCGCTCTATGCTGCCGCTAAGCGAGCTGTCGCTGCTGGCACGGCCCCCGCGGCGGTCACGTGGCAGTGGCTTACTGACCGAATCAAGGCGACCAACACGACCCAGTGGAGACAAGAAGATGGTGCGTTGCGTAGGTTCATAGTAGCGCTTCTCTCGGGTGGTTCTCCTCCCTCTGGCGATCCTGCGGTGCTGGCGACGACGCTTCGACAGCACGCTGTCTTCGCATTCGTCTTGCTTGCGCCTGGCCAGACGTACGCGACCGCTGTCCCCAGCGACGTGATGCAGATCGTGTCGCTCGCCAACTCGGTGAACGAGATGCCGCAGAAACTGACTGCGGCGCTGCAACAACGGGACGCGTCGACGTCGCCCTCGCCACTGGTCGCGACCGTGCTCACGGACGTGGACCGTCTTGTGCAAACCGGATCGACGCCCTCAGTCACAGTCGGAGCGTCGGGGCTTCCGGCGATGGAGCTCACGCTGAATCCGATGCCCGCGGCGCTGTCCGAGAGCACGGTGCAGATAGCAGTCCCCGGGTTGGCGTTGATCTTGGTAACACTGCGTGAGCCAGGGGCATCCTGCTATCCCGTGTCGTCCCCTGAGGCGCTGTTGCCGATGGAGGAAGAACCCTTGGGCGGCTGGATCGGTGCCTGGCATTTGCTGTCGGACGCGCAGTGGCGACGTCAGTGGAAACTGCTTGAAGTCGTGGCCGATGGGTCTGCGTCTCCCTCTCTCTCTGTCCAGTCGAGACGGTACAACGACAGCTCTCTCTATCGGACCACGCGGACCTCGGTGCTGGCGCTGACGTCGATTGGCGGAACTCGGCGGTGGATGCTAGAACGAGTATTCGACGGGGCGCTGGTGGCGCCTGGGCTCGATCTCATTGCGAAGGCGTACGCGCGTCACACAGCACCACTGTGGGAGGGAATCTCGTGCGCTCTATCTCTTGCGCTTGTGCCCACGGACGCCAACGTGTCGGCCACACAAGTCCAGCGTCTTTTCACGACGCGTCCCGACTGGACGTACGTGCAGCTCTCAAGTACCGTGTCCTTTGAGGTCGCGTTGATGCGGCTGCGACTCGATTGCAATGCGTCGCAGGCCATCGACACGGTCGAGTGGGCATCGCTGGGACTGTTTCCGGACCCACAGATCGCATGTCTGTGTTCGCGCGGCTTCTTTTACGACGCGGGCACGTGCGTAAGATGCCCCGCCGGCTCGTACTGCGTCGCTGGCATCAAGCGAGAGTGTCCGCTCGGGTTCTTCTCGTTTGGCAAGGCCGACCACTGTGAGAAATGCCGCGACGGGTGGATGTGCATCTACGGTCTCGTTCGACTCTGCGAAGCTGGTACGTACGCGTCCGCGGACTCGTCCTGTGCGGTCTGTCCAAGCGGATCTGCGTGCCGCAACGGCATGAAGACAATTTGCCCCACGGGGACGTTTTCACTTGCACGCTCGAGTGACTGTCAGCTGTGCCCACCTGGGACGATCTCTATTACTGAAGGGTACGTAGCTCTGAAGTTTCTCGTTTCTATACGAGGAGATCTCTGTCGTCTCACTTGATTTGGTGCTTGCAGCTCGTCTTCGTGCGCGCTGTGTCCACTGGGATCGACATCCAACTATGCTCGCGACCACTGCGTGTCTTGTCTCTCTGGAGAAACCACGACCAATCGAGGCCAGCATCCGTGTTTGTCTTGTGCGGCCACGCTATTCCCATCACGTGCGCTCGCTGAAGTCTGTGTGGCAGCATGAACGAGTCGCAGGGTCGAAAGCTAATGTCTCGATGTGACCCACACACAGGCAGTTTGCTCGTCATAGGGACGCAGTGATCTATGCGTCTCTTGAGGAGTGAGAACTCGAATACTTCAATGACTGCTAATATCGATTAGCACCCCAAACATGTCTGGGCCATGGTCCACTTTTCCCACTTTGAGTTTCCTAAAATGGTCACTTCGGGTTAGAAAGTGGGAAATGTGGGAGCTCCCACTTTAAACGTGGCCTGATCATCGTTAAAAACGATGATGATGATGAACTGACACATTTTTAAATGTGTCAGTTCATCAACATTTCTTAAAAAAGAAATGTGTAGTATCGACCAAGTACGGTACAGTGTGTGGACTATGTATGTGGTGGACACTGAGTGAATGGTATTGATACTGTGCACGATTGGACAGAGCCCATACATCAATAGACGCGAATCTCCAGTTCTCTCGCCTTCCGTCTATCGTTGTTGTTGCATATCTGAACAAAAAAACAATGGACAGAAGCTAATTAAAGGACGTTTGAGGCAGAAACTAAAGGAAACCGATCATTTACATTTGAATAAAAACCGATCATTTTTGCACGAGGGTTTGCTGCGTCGACGCGACTGGCACCCGCTCGATCTCGAGGATAGTTTGTCCATCATGAGGTTAGGGCCGCTTGTCTGTTGGCGTTACGAAGTTCGCCATCGGTGGAGATGCTCTTTAAATTTCCACCCCATTTTTACGTGGTTCAGTTCTGATCCTGTACAGAGGTCTAGTTTAATATTTAACAAGGCGTTGGACGGAGAGGAGCTTGGAAGATGCGATGCAGAGCAAAATGGAAAGTAAGTATATTCGATCGTGTCAATCCTCAGGACTTGGAGTCCTCAAGACCTAACGCGTGTCCTACCTACAACATGCAAAGAGTCCAATGACTCTCTCAGCCACACAATATGCAGTTGGCCTTCTAGAATCGGCTTCTAGAAACCAATGTCACCCACTCA
>JAADXL010000416.1:0-27956 GCA_023337755.1 Pythium aristosporum | reverse complement strand
CGGTGGCATTGAAATCGAACTGGGTTGGTCGCTCGTCGGCCACGCTCTTGGCGGGTCGCCGCCGCCGCCGATTCCGAAGCGATGGCGATGCTTCCTCTTCATCGCTCAGGCTGCCGCTTCGGCTCGATCCCGGGCGGCGGTACACTGCCTCGTCGCCGCGTCGACTGCTGCCAGTGGATGGGAACATATCGAAAAAGAAGTTTTTCTCGTTGAAAATCTCGACCGTGAGCAGCGCGTCGTCCGGCGCCGCCGCGTCGCCTGTAGATTCTGCACTCGCGCACGCACCATCGAGCTGAGTGACAACACGGAACCTCCACTGCGGGTCGCTCGTCGAGGGCGCCGTCGCGGACCGCCACAGCGCCGTCTGCGCGTCACCGGAGGGGGCTTCTTCGGCGTCCACGTCGCCACCATCTCCGTCGCTTTGCTGGTCCTCCATTAGCCCTCCTTGCGCGCCGACGCGCAGCACGCAGTACGCGTCCACGGCCTGTCGACTCTCCAGATTGCGCGCGCCGACGATCTCCACCCAGAGCCACGGCGAGGCCGCGGCGCCGCCGTCGCCATCGCCGTCCCCGACCATGTTCCTCACGAGAACACTTCGGCCATCAAAACCTCAAAACCTCGCGGCGGCATCCGCCAGTTGACCACCACTCTGCGACCAATCTTCAATTCAACAAGGGGTGGAAAAAATACCGGTAATATACCGAGGACGAACCGGTTTTTCTTGTTCACTTACCGGAGGCGTTGACTCGACAAAGGCGAAGAATAGCAGAGACACAAGCATGAAGGCCGAGCTGTTGCGCGCGCTGGAGCGGGTGGCCGATCTGCTCGTGGGCAACTTCACAGCGTCCTTGCAGAACGAGCTGCGTTTCATGGTGCGTAACATGAAGAAGGCACGACGCTGGGAAATGTGCCGAATAAAGACTGTATTGGATATTGGAACGCAGGCCGAGGCTTCAGGTTCAGCAGTTGCGCGCGCCATGAAGGAGCAGGGCGTCCCCATGGAGCAAGTTGCCAAGCACACGGCAGGTGCTATCGCAAGGCTCTGATCAAGGCTATATCAAAAGAATCCTATAACATTGGGAGCACTGAAATTAAAAGCTACAGTGCTTGTGAAGACCACGCGAGTATCGTTGCTGTTGCGGCCTGTTCCGCTTGAGCCTGCGAGATGCGTCGGTGGAGTTGCTGGATTTTCTTGGCGTAATTGTCCGCAGTCGTTGCTTGGGCCTGGATGAGCTGTCGGTGCGTGTACACTCGGAACACATCAACGAGCAGTCGCACCTGAAGCAGGATATTTTTCGTGTGGATGCTGATGCGCAATGCGTCCTTGAGCGTGTTCTCACCGTTCTCTGGATGGCCTGCCTCAATCAACTTGGAGCCATATAGAGCCATGATCTCAGATGTCGCTTCGCTGCACTTGACGTGGGCGATGGTGAGCTTTAACGATTCATCCAGAAGTTGCTGCATATCCGGTCGCAGTGCCTCCAGTGCCTCCTGAGGTTGAAGACCGCGCGTGGCACCGCAGGAACGCAATTCTTGAGTCGCCCACAGCCACTTGCACAAGAAGAGATCATACTGACAGAGAGAATATAGACTGATCAGAGGTCACAATAATAAGCGACGAAATCAACAGGTACCAGATCGCGTACCTTTGCCCGAAGCTCCAGGTTCCCAGCACTGTAGACGACTTTGCGAAGGTTCGGAGACTGCAGAATTTGTGCAGCAAGGTTCAACTGAGCTGCGGTGGGGCACACTTGAATGACTTGGACGTCACTCGACTGGCCCTCAATCGCCCTCATAAATGCCGAGTCGGCGGCACCGCTGCAGTGCGTTGTCGCGTCAAGCAGGTCTACCCACAATCGCAAGAAGTGAAGCGGGTACGCGTTATCGTCGGCGTTGATAGCCGGAAGGAAATGCTGCACTGCTGTTCGAACATGTGCATCCCCTTCCCGTTGTCTCCCGATCCCAAATGCGTACTGCATAGACACGACCGATTTAGTTGTCGCCACGTGAATAAGTATTCGATTTTCTCACCTTGGCAATGAGCGTGTGGATCTGCGCCACATAGTATGGCGCTATTGAGGTCAACTCCAAATGGTGCTTGTACGCGATGAAGATCTTGAGGAGCTGAGCGATGCTCGCCCCCATCTCGAAGAAACGACATTGCTGACGTTGGAGATCGCAATGGATGTAGAGCATGTCAAAGAGGAGACCGGTCAAAAAAGTGTGGACGTCGGACCCCGCTGCGTAGATGTGCATGTTTGCTTGCACTGAATGAATGGCCTTCATCGAAAGCGTGATTGCTTGTTTGCAATCACTTCGACTAGTGACTTCCAGATCCAGCGCATCCACGATGTTGTCGAGTACTGGTCCGTCTCCAAACTCTTTGACAGAACTGACTCCTTCTTCTTGTGTTCGAAGAGCCTTGAGCTCATCAACGAGAGGACCCATGCCCTTGGTTGCGCCAGTTCTATAGGAGAGTAAATTAAACAAGAATGGTGAACTCTCATGCACACACACAAGCGTACAGTCCAGCGTTGCGCACCTCAAAAGGGAAAAGCACTTGATAATCAAATGATACTGCTTCAGCGATTGCGAGACCGACGACTGTCCACTGAACCACTTGTCGGCAAACTCGAGTGCCTTGGTGGCGTCATTGGCGGCTCGGAACCGCAGCGACATCACGAGAACGTGGCAAGACACCTCGATAAGCCACGTCTGCAAAGATATCGTACACAATGGAGGTGTTAGTTCAACGGATTGCCACCAGCATTCTATCTGGCAAAACCGTACCTGAAACAATGTATCGACAGCATTCGGCATGGACGTGCGGACAAACTTGAGGTTCTCTTCAAAGGCTGCGAGCGGCGACTGGCCGGCGCGCATTGAGGCGGCGTGCATTTTCACGAGCGAGGAGCGCAGCTCCGCCACAAAGTACACTCGTAATGTATCGCATTCAGCGCTTGCATCGGTGGGTTTGTAGCACCAATGAATGCCATCACAGAGGCTTTGCAGAACGCGTCGGTGCTTCGTGGTTGCATCGGTCTTGGCGAAACGCGCAAGGTTGTACTTGCACTTGATCAGCCGTGCCCCCCATTCATGCGCCACACCAGTGGCTGTAGCTTGAGTGGCCACTTGCACGCACCGCTCGGCGCAGTTGTACCGCTTCCACCAGCGCTCCCGATGGGTTTCTTTCGACTCGGTCTGGCAGAGCGCGAGGCAGCACTCGGCCAGTAAGACGTTGGCCTGCAGAGCAATCTCTGCACTGGGAGATGCCGCCACGCACAGCTCCAGGCAGCGCGTGGCCGCGGCGATCTGCTGCTCGTTGATTAGCAGCCGTGCGAGCGTCCAGAGCTGCGCCACGTCGCGCGCACTGGGCTTCACCTTTGGCGTTGTCATTTTGGCGGGGAAAGAAAGATGTTTGTTGCCGTTGGCAAATGCCGACCGGCATTTGAATTGATCAATTCATTTTGCAATTTAAAAATGAATTGCAGCTCCGTTTCCCATGATACTCTTCTCGGGTCATCTTGAAGAAACTCAAGACATGGGGCTGCATCTCTGGCTCTGGAACGTCACGCACAGCGGCGACGATGCCGTCGTGCCCGTGGACGACATTGAGGGCGGTGTGAGCGCCGCCTTTCTAGTCGACGGATTCGTCTATGCGCTGCTCGCGGGTGGCGCGCTCGTGCAGTTCGTGCGCAACTGCTGGCGCTACCGCCCCTGGACCGTGCAGAAAATGCTCCACTTGCTCATGTTCGTCGCGACGTTCGGTACGCGACGGTCACTCTCTATATCGCATCTTATTGTGACTCAACAAAGCTAATTAGATTGTGGCTGTGCTCAGTGCGCGCCGTCTTCCTCATGCTGGTGGGACTGGATTGGTGCGACGTGCTCACGGGCGAGATCAAGACCTCGACCTGCTCGCCGGTCGAGCGCGACCTGTTCTACATGATGGACCAGCTGCCCATTCTGCTCTTCTTCGCGACGTACGCACTGCTCGTGCAGTTCTGGGCGGAAGTGTACTACAACGCCGTTGACAAGATCTCAACGCTGAACAACGTTGTTAAGCCGGCGATCCGAGCCATCATTGTGGTAAGAACGCCCCCGTTCTCACACTGATATTTGCTGTGGTGCTAATGCAGCCTCTGATGGGATGTGGTTTCAGGCTGTCTTCGTGATGCAGGGCGTGTATTGGGTCTACTACGCTACCAAGTGGCGATCTGAGCGTACGTGCGGTTCACTTCTGCGAGCGGATACTATTATGCCTGGAGTGGAGTTGCTCATGGAGATTGGTAATGCGACATATGCAGGATCCTTCTTCGCCAAGGCCCAGGCCGACGTCAACATGATCTTGTTCACAGGCGTGTCAGCTGCGTTCATGTTCTTCGGCCGACTCGCTTATGTGGAGCTGAGGTCTGTCCCAGTGGAACTCGGTATTCGGTCGCGAAAGCTCAAGGAGCTCGCTATCATGACCACGATCTGCAGCTCGTGCTTTTTGCTGCGGTCCGCACTCCAGATCTTTCTCTCACGAGAGCATGTTCAGCTCCACAACCGCAGCACGTGGTTCCTAATGCTGCTCTATTATGCCGTACTGGAGGTCATCCCGTCGGTGACTATTCTGTATTTCAATCGTCACCTTCCACTCCGACGAGGACGCCCCGGCTGTGGTGGGTCAAGAATCTCGACGCCGATCGCAGGTAGTGATAGAGGTAGTCGCCTGTTCTCCTTCAAGCGCAACGACGCGGCGGCGACCAGTCCCGATCCGTTACGCAAGAGTTTATTGGACGATACCAAGTGAACGTAAAGAAAAACACTCGCATTGGTTTCCACCTCTATGAGCTGTCGAGCTTCTCGTCTACTTCTTGAGCAGCTCCGTCGAGACTTGCTGGAGGAGCTGAAGCATGCTGTCATTCTCCTCGGCCGAGCCGATCGTGGCTCGCAAGCACCCGTCGAGCAACAACTGGTTGCCGCGGTAACGGATCACAACGCCTCGGTTGGCCATCTCACGGTACACTTGGAGGGCGTTGGGCAGCTAGAACGACAAGAGCACATGGGTGAGTATCTTCGTTTGTCCCGTCTCGGCTTTGTTATCCAGGCACCCCGGCCACTAACCTGGAAGAGCACAAAGTTGGAGTCGGAGGCGTAAATGGCCTGGATGAACGGCAGCTTGCGCAGCTCGCGCGTGACACGCTGCTTCTCCTCTTTAATCAAAGCGATCTTGCTGCGGAGCTCGTCGAGCTGCCCAAAGGCTTCCAGCGCGACCTTGGTGGTCAGCTTGTTGATGTTGTACGGCGCCTTGACGTTGTTGAGCACCTGGATGAGCTTGGGGTTGCCGAAGGCCGCTCCCAATCGGATGCCCGCCAAGCCGAAGGCCTTGGACAGCGTCTGCATCACGACAAGGCGGTTGTACTTTTTCACGAGCGTGCACAGACTGCTCGTCTCGGAAAAGTCCACGTAGGCTTCGTCCACGACGACAAGACCCTTGTACGTCTATCGATACATTGTTGAGCCATGGTCATGCGATCAGTTTAGGAGTGATGCGACGCATACAAGGTGCTGTACTGGCGTACCGGGGACTCGAGCACAGTGAGGATGTCCTTTATGCGCACAGCGTTCGCGGTCGGGTTGCCAGGGCTGCAGAGAAAGATGATCTTGGTCTCTGGCGTCGCTGCCGCCAAGATCTACAACGCGCATTGGAGCCATATTCGTCAGAAAACGCTTTATCAATCACCCCTGAGAAGAACAATCCACACCTTGGCTGGGTTGATGTGAAACGCTGGTAGCGGGAGGTCGTTCTTGAGCCCCTTCGGGTTGGACGTCGGCGCATCGAGTTCCAGTGGCACAGAGATGATGTTCACATCATGAATATTGGCGCAGACCTGGTACATGCCGTAGGTCGGTGGCGTGATGAGGATAGAGTCCACGCGCGGGGTGCACGCCACGCGGATGACAAGATCAATCGCCTCGTCACTGCCCACGCCCAGAAATATGTTTTCCGTGCCGATCTTGTGGTCCTTGGACGCTGCATTGCTGAAGGGGCGGTCATATACACTGTGAGTATCACAAAGAACACGACACAATTTATACTGCTCGCGAAACGCACCGGAAGCCGGCGAGCGCCTGTTTGAGCTCCTTCTGGTACGGGTCCGGGTAGCGCTCGAGCTGTTCGGCCTTGAATTCGTTGTCCGCGTTGAGAGACGGGCCGAGGCTGTTCTCGTTGGCGTCGAGCAGAATGCCCTGGTCATAGTCGTCTCGCGCGCAGCGGTAGGGCGTGAGAGCGAGAATGTTGGGGCGGATGAGCCGCTCCACCTCGTCCAGCGACGACGCGTCGGTTGGAGCGGGCACAGACGCGCGAGCGGTCTGCTGCTGCTGCTGGCGACGGCCCAGCAAATAGCCAACGCCGACGCCCGCCGCCGCGCCCAGTGCGAGCGCGCCCTGCTTGTCCAACATGTTTGGAGCTGGTGGTGTGGGGATGAGATGAGATCGCGCAATGAGCCACTGCTGCTGCAAACGCAATCCTGAAGCGGATGACGTTGAAGCCACCCTTTGATTGGTCGGAAGCTGCGACCTAGTATTGTCCAATCAAATAGAAGTATGTATCCAGCACAAGAAAAATCCGGCAGATGTCAAACACTTTACGGATAAAACGGTTTTAGCAGAGCGCGTGACCAGAGGTGAACGAACCTAAACCTCGAAGATCGTCAGACACGGCACTGCGGCAGTCTATTCATCGCATCCTTCTATCCGTTTATGCAGGTCTGTTTCCCACACTCCCTCACTCAGATAACACTCCACAGTGTATCTATTTCAGTGGGCCATGCGTTTGTACAGTATCGAACCACAACGCGACGCTGCTTCTGTCGCGATCGTCGTCGGGAGGGATGACCTTCCGGGCTCTGCGTTGGTAACACCGCCCTGTCCACTCCGACTCGACGTGGTGACCAGGAGGTCCTGCAGTTCAGACTTCTTCTAATAACTTCCCGACCTCCTCGGCGGACCCGATTCACTTTCCATACAGATCTCCCTGTTCCAGACGCACGTCTCCCCTCCCCTCGCACTAACCATGAAGCTCGCTCTGCTCTCGCTCGCCGCGGTGGCGCTGTCGCTCGCGTCGGCGGCCACGACCCCCAAGCCGTCGGTGATCGCCGACTGCACGCAGGAGGAGCGCCAGACCATCAACAAGCTGCTCCAGCAGGACGTGAACCCGGCCAAGGCCTGCTACGCCAAGGCGCGCGGCGACATCACGACGCTCTCGACGAGCCGCCTCTGCCCGCTCGAGGAGTGCCGCGACTGGCTCACGTTCATGGCCGCCAACACGCCCGTGTGCGTCTACGACGACACCAACTACGGCCGCGACTTCCGCAAGAAGGACAAGGACTGCGGCAACCCGTCGTCCAGCGGTTCCGGCTCGAGCGCGGCCTCCAACTCGACGACGACGACGACGAAGACGCCCAAGCCCACGCCGACGCTTAGTGCTGGTAGCTCGCTGGGCTCCGGGGCCGGGGAGGTGGTCACGACCAAGGCTCCCAAGACCAAGAAACCCGTGGTCGTGTCGTCTTCGTCCGGCTCGGGCTCGTCGTTTGAGATTGAGCCGATCGTGAGGACCGACGCCCCGGAAGTGACCTTTGAGCCGACCGTGAACACGCCGGCGCCCACGACGCGTGCCGTGACGCCCCCGAAGTCGGCGGCGTCGCCGCTCGCGTCGACCTGTGCAGCGGCCGTGACGATCGTCGTGGCTGCGGCTCTTGCAAACTAGGAAGATTGAGAGAATGAAGAGAATGAGCGCGGGGTGAAGTGAAATCTCGCGCTATGCATGTAGGAATACAACGATGAAAACCCCAACACGCTCTTACTAGTAGTATTCATACAACCGTACTCTCTCGTTCGACAGTGACGCTGCCCGTGATGGCGTCGGCAGCGCCTTGCTGCGGACCGCCGCCTAGCAGCGCCTTCTGCTCGCGGTCGCTCATGGCGCTGAGCTGCCGCTTCCACAGCCTCGCGCATTGGGTCAGGAACGCCGCCGTCTTGTCAAGCGTCTCCTGGTTCTCGACGCGCTGCCGCGTTAAGTCAGCGTCCGCGTAGGGCTCGCGCACCACCGGGGGAGGCGGCTTGGTCACGCGCGCCTTCTTCTTCTGCTTGGGGCCCACGGTCGTGGTGGTGTCGGGTTCCATCTTGACGGCTTTGCGCTTGAGCGACGCTGACGCCGGGCGTGGCTTCTCACGTGACGGCGGCTGCTTCGGCGACACCGTGTTGGCCCCCACAACTCCATCGTCAGGGATCAGCTCGAGCACGTAGCCCTTCTTGGGCTTGCGCACGGGCGGCTTGGCAGGTGAAGTCTCATGGGGAGACGTCTGGACACGGTCCACAACCTCGTCGGCGCCGCCATCGTCCTCTGCGGCAATGCGCTCGCCGGTGAAGAGGTCGGTGCGGCCGTCCCAGCTACGCGCATTCTTGCGCGCGTTGCCTATCTCCATCATCACCACCACAGCGTTAGCTTAGTAAACACGACACCGAGAGACAGAGAGAGGCATTACGCGCGTGGCTGCCGTAGGGAGCGACCGAGAGCATGTCGGTCCAAATGTTCCACTTCTTGTTGTAGCCCGGGAACGTGATCAGTAGCCGCTGCTCCTCGACGTCGACCTCGACAATGCGGCCGGGACCCCAGAGTTTATTCTTGTCCTGATACAGACGAAGATCAATGGACAGCGAAATGCGTTAGACGGCCACATGCGAGAGAGAGAGAGCGAAAGAAAGAGAAGGACGTACGAGCGCGTCGACGCTGATGCCGACGCTCGGGTGGGACGGCGCGGGCGCCTTCTTCTTGGGCTTCCTTTTCTTGCCACTCGGAATGCCCAGAGCGCTCTTCGCCGTGTTGGCACGAGAGCTTGTGGGCGTCACTTTGACCACTTTCGCCGGCGGCGGGACCGTAGGAGAGGCCGACGTGTCAACCACGAGCGCAACCGTTGAAGTCGGCACGGTCTCTGATAGTGACGGCGCCAGCGCAGCAGGAGCCGTTTCCGCATCTGCGGTCGGAGCGAACTGCTTGGAGTCTGCAGACTCTCCTTCTCCATGCTGCGGATCCGGCGTCGCGCTCGCTGCAGCCGCCGCCGCGTTCATGGCCGCGCCGTCGCCGAGCGGCTCCGAGACCGTCTCGCTCGCCGCGTCGCGCTTGGCGCTGCTCTCGCCATACACAGAGCGCACCAGATACCCAAACGCACCACGAAAGAGGGACTTGGTCAGCATCGTATAATAAGGGGAAATAAAAGCGAAAGCACGGCGCTTCCTCCACTCACGTCGCCGCCTCCAGAATCATCGCGACACTCGCCGCCATGTTTTGATTGAAAAATACTCGTCCCAAAAATGGCCCAGCGGAGCACCTCTGGACTAATGATCCTGCTGTATCAAAGGTTATTCGATAACAGAGGTATCGGGCGAGATGGCTACACTTGGCGGTGTAGCCACCACATTCTCCACCGCGATGATCTCAATCTGGTCGTCATCCGACGACGAAACCACGCGGTAGACGATCCGCGCGTTGTCCAGAATGAGCTCGTTGCGTGCCGCGTGCTGCCGCTTGGACGTCTGCTCTTTGCTGCGCACGTCGACCTGCAAGACCTCGTCGACGGCCGCGCGGAAACCGGTGGGGTCGTTCTTGTAGAAGCGAGACGCTAGTGCAAGGCGCTCGAGCTCCAGCAGCAGCGATGGCTCTGTCCACCGCACAGTGTGCCTGTCAGAACCGTGGAGAATTAGTGTACTGAAGAGTGAAGCATCTCGAGAAGCAAGGAACGTACAGCGTCGGGCTGAGATCGTCCGAGACCCAGGATGCGATGCTCGCAGACGGCAGCGAGTCGTAGGCTGCGCAGAGGACTCAACACTGGGTCAAACACACATCCAGATACCGTAACCCTTCAATTACAACGACATCCGTCTTACCTGGAACGTACGGCTTGATGTCGAGCACCGGCGTCCCGTCGATCAGATCGAGCGCCGAGAGGTGGACAGTTCGGTTCCGGCCGTCCACTCGTTCAATCTTGGCGAGCGTCATGCCGATCGGATTAGGTCGGTGCGGCGACCGCGTACTGAAAATGCCGACGCGCTCTTTCAAGCGCGGGGGCGAGACCTTGGCCTATTTACATTCACGCTCGTGAGATGACTATCAGGTGCATGCGGCTCCCTCGCTCTTCTAACCTTGAAGGTGAACCGATGGCTGTCGGACCTCAGCCCCACGTGGGCGCGCGCATTCTTGCCGTTCGTGTTCTTGTGGAACTCGAAGACGATCCACAAATGGCTGAACTGGTCGAGTCCGATGAGCGCGTCGGGCGACACGTTCCGCTGGAACACGATCTTTCCGTGTGTCGATGGCGCGAACAGTCCCTGGCGCGGCGTGCCCACGCACGAGCGGAAGCACGAATGCACGTGACCGAGCGACTGCACGTAGAGCCCACTGCTTGTGTCCAGCTTCTCCTCCATGACGCGGCGCAACTCCTGCATACGGCAATAGCCATGGTTAGACTATGTTCATGCAACTGAAGCAGGTTGGTTGACCCAACCTTCTCGGCGGCGACGCGACCGCGCCGCTCGCCCTGGCGCTGCAGCTCCGTTTGGTTCGCGTTCGCTTGCGCCTCCTCCACTTGGCGCTGCATCTCGTGCAGCCGCATCTCGGCATCGCGCGCGCGTCGCCACGCCAGAAGCACCGCCACCGCCGCCGCCGCCAGAGACGCTGCGCTCCGCATTCTTGCTGATGCGGTCGACTGTCTCGTCAATGCGATTCGGATTGCGCGGACCACAACGGGTTTCCCTGTGTTGAGGAATCAAAATACCTCTGTAAACGCATACATTTCGCGCCCTTTCACAGATAGATCGCGTTTCCGACGGAGTATCTCGAAAAACCGAAACATGGCGAGCACACCCACGCGCACGCTCACGCCGGCGGCGCAGCACCGCAAGGTATGAGAGAAGGCGGACCCAAAAGAACCTACCCAAAAGAACCTAGTTGTATATGGTGTCTGCGAACTGACGTGGGGATTGCAGGCGATGGGCGACTTCAACCGCAAGGAGACCGCGCGTGTGCTCTCGAGTATGCGCCGAGCCAGTTACAAGCAGCTCCAGGCGCCAAACGCACGCGCATCGGCCGCAGTCGTGTACCCAACAGGCAGTCGTATCAATAGCGGCAGTCGTCGCCGTGTCGCCTTGCCCGCTGTGGCGCTCACAGCGCTCGTGCTCTCGCTCACTGCACTCGTCGCGTACACGCTACTGGTGTTGTCATCCACACGCTCGGAACACGAGGCGTAAAGAGAGAAGAAAAGGTATCTTTTACTGCTATCAGTCCTCTTTATCCACCTTGATCTGCTGGCGCCTCTTGGTGTTCATCTTGCGGCGATGCTCAACGCTCGCGAACGCCTCCTGCCACGAAAGCACCTGCACGTACGTGCAGCCGACGCCCACGAGTGCCGCGAACACCAGCAGAAACACGAACGCCGAGCTCTCTATGGTCGCGAGCGTTTGCAGAAACACGATTCCGCAGAGTGCGGCCGGCGGGAACCGTAGTGCCCAGTGGGACGCGCCGACCACGGCGAGCGTCGCGGCCGCGCCCAGCGCGTAGCCCAGCAAAGTCGGGTAGACGCCACCGGCCTCCCACGACTGTGCCAGCACGCTGCGTACCGACAGCTACACATACACAGACGATACGTGAGTGGATGTGATGTAGAAGTAAATGGTCGATTACCATCGAACGGACCTTGCTGAGCAGTTCCTGCGAGGTGACGGCGAGGCCGCGCGTGATCTCATCCCACTGCAGGCGCGGCGCCACCACCTGGCTCGCCATGGGTTGGCTTGGTGGGTCGGCCGACAGGATGAGAATGCGGGAGCCAGAGGCACCAAAACCAACCAGAAGGAGAAACCCCAAAGCGACCTTGTGTGGGGAGGACCGTGTGTATAAATAAATATACCGCCCACAAGTCTCCCCGCCATGGTGGGTCTTGGCCATCACCTGCATCCAAGCCACTCTCTATCTATCTCACTGCCTGTAACGCAGTCTTCATCAATGCTTCACGGACGAGCTCCGTCGTCGACCAGCATTGCAGATGGGGCGCAGTCTGCGTCGCGTCGCAATTCGTTCTCGCGAGACTTTGCTGCGTCCATTGCTTAGGTAGATTGTGACTGTGGTGAATACCGTGGTGGTCGCCTGGCTAAGTCCTCTTGGCATGCTGTAGACTCGATCGCCATCTTTCGCGGGCAGTATCGACATCCAGCTCCATGTAAAACGCGACACGCTGCGGTCGCTGTCGCCACGCAAGTCAGCGTCCTTCTCGCTGCCGAGATCGCCACGGCAGGTGAGATCCGGGCGAGATAATGGAGGAGAACGTCTCGTAGCGTAACGAGGCGGTGTGTGCTTTACAGGACGCGGGAACAAGCAATAGCGACGCTTTGCGCGTGCTGCGACCGGCACTAAGCGACGTGCAGTTGCATCGCTTACTGGATGATACTCGGAGTGCCACTAGTTCTCCATGTTGGCAGGCCACCACTACCTTGGCTGATGCGGGTGATCTGCTGGTCCTTGATTCACCCTGGAAAGGGTCCGGACACGCCGACGCCAACTCGTCAGCCACATCGTCTTCGTATTCGCCCGTGAGCCCGGCAAGAGGTGGGGACGATGAAGACGACGGCAGCGACTGTGGGTCAGTCGCGGACGACCCCGACGCCTTTGAGACATGGCTGCAGGAGGCGCATGTGTTGGAGTCGCCCGTACCCGCCTCCAGGCAGGGCAGCAAAATGCACAACACAGGCCCTGAGGCATCCGAGCCACTGCCGGACCGGAAGCCGTCACTCGAATTGTCTAAGTCGGTGCAGCAGATCGAACACGAGATCCGCCTCGCGATCGACGCGGCGGCGTCGCGCGTCGCAGGTAATGGCGAACGAAGCGAGTTGTTCACCCGTGAACAAAACGGCCGCATGACGACACCTTCACCAATCAGCGCCCGCGATGAAAATGAGTCTCCGCCGAAACTGCCTCAGGAGGTTTCCAACGATACCCCTTCGTCAGCCGAACCGGAGCTCTTGCTTCTAATGGACGTGCTCATTGGTGACGGCCGCAGCGAGACCGTCGAGATCCACGTCGGTGACAGACCGCAGCAGCTCGCTGAGGCGTTTGCTGCCAAGCACGGACTCGTAGCAGACGCGATTCCAAGGCTTGTACAGCATATCCAAGACCAGTTGGACGCTCTGGACGAGGAGCAAAATGAACAGCCCACGGGTGACTATGACGAGCCAGCAATCCTACAAGAGCCAGCGACTGTAACGTCAGATATCGTTGATCAGTACACCCATTGCGACCACGACATTGACCAAACGGCTCCATCGTTCTGTCACGACCTCAGCAATGTAGTGGACTATCACGACGACCGATCTGCATTCAACGACGACTCGAATGGTGACGAGGACAACGACAGCCACGACAATGAGTCCATACCACTGGCCGAGCGGCCTCCACCTCCGCAGCACCGCGAGCATGAGCGTGAATACAACTACAACCACCTGATGGAGAAGTACGGTCATTACACGAGCCACACCAACAAAGTCAACCCGAACGGCAGTGGCCTCTCTCTCCACAGGTACGAGAGCCCAAGCGATCCGCTCACGATGCGCAACGTCGAACACGCGCGACTTCTCTTCACGCCACGTCCCGCGGCGTTTGCGACTGGTAAACACCAGGGCAAGGACAAGGAGACTGTGTACAATCGCCTGTACTCGCTCGCCGAGGCGCGAGAAAAGTGGCTCCGTCGCCAGCAGAAGGCCAAGGCTGCCGACGAAGTCCGTGAGCGGCAGACCATGCGCAAGCTCGAGATCTCGTCCAAGTCTCGGGACATGGTCGCCGGCCGCGGTGATGGCGGCTACGCCCACATCGGCGAGCGGCTCTATGACGAGGCGCTGAGCGATCTGGCCAAGAAGCAACGCGCTCGCGACAAGCGCGAGCGGGAAAAGGATGAACAGGTCGACTGGACGTGTCCCAAGTGTGCCTTCGTGAACCAGCCCAGCGACGCCGTGTGCAAGAACGTCGTGGCGTCGGCGCTGGATCTGGGGCTCACGCGCCGGGAAACGCTGCTCACCGCGGCGGCGCTGGTGGACGCCCACCCAGAGGTCGTGTGTGGTCATGTACGGCCAGAAGAGCTGTTCCGCCCCACGCTGCTCGTGGCACCGGCGAGCGTCGCGCGTGCCGTCCACCACCACAAACTGCGTGCGACCGCCGCGAGTAGCCAGCGCCAGCGCACGCAACAGCAGCGGGAAGATGAGTTCCGTCAGACGTGCCCATTTAAACCGAAAATCAACGAAATGTCCGAAGAAATCATGCGCGAGAAACTCGAGCAGGAAGCCAAAGCCAAGTCTGGAGGAGAAGGTGGTGTGACGACCACGGCGACAGGAGATGTGCGCCGCAAGAACCCGCACCAGGCGCTGTACGAGGACGCGTTCCACGCGCGCGCCCAGCGCGAGGCCCGTGAGGAAGCCCACCTCAAGCAGTTTTCGTTCAAGCCCAACATTGGCGTGAACGCGTTGTGGAGCCGGCGAAATAGTGACGACGCCGACGCCGACGTTGTCGAGCGACTCGCAGTCTCTAAATATCAAGAACTCGAACGGAAGCGCGCGTCGCTCCACGTCAAGTACGCTCCGGACCGCGACCCTGAGACAGGCCGCGAGTATTTCAAACCGGAGACCGGCCGCGCACCCATCTTTAATCGCAACGAGCGCGGTTTACCCATTGGTGACTTTTTGTACGAGGCCCACAAAGAGCAGGAAGAGTACTTGAGACGTCTGCGCCAGCAAGAGAGTGACCAATGCCGCCAGCAAAGCGAGACGCGGTTCGTATCGGCCAAGTCCGAGCAGGCACTCGCCGTGCGCAAGAAGAAGACATTTGCGAGGCTCTTTAACTGGCTGCTGAAATGCCAGTCCATTGAACAAGAGGACAAAGGAGAAGGCGAACCTCGCGTCGTGCCATCGGCACTGGATACGACCTCGCTTCCGCCCGAGATTGCACGCATCGTGAGCATCGTGATCGAGTTTGCCGCCCATTTGCCGTTCACCTTTAGCGAGTTTGAGCGCTTCATGGATAAGCTCATGAATGAAGTGCCCGGACTCACATACACGCAAGTGTTGTTTGTGACTGAGAAACTCAACGACGGCAAGAGCGTGAGGCAGCCCGTCGACCGAAGTAGCGTCGTCGACCCAGCCGACGACCCGGAGCTGACATTTCACCCGGTCATCGACAAGAACTCGGATGCACTCGCCAAAAAGCACGGTCGCAGCGACCGCCCAAGTGTATTCGAAGCGCTCAACCAGTACTACGACCACTACAAGGAACGTCAGGCCCAAGCCACGAAGCAGCGCGATCGAGAGTTTGCACGCACGCACCCGTTTCAACCAACGTTCGTTGCCAAAGACCGCAATGCCAAGGCCGCCAAGTTCTACGAGAAACTCCACCACCAAGACATGGCCACGACAATCGATACGGCTATGCGTGCCGCTTCAAAGGACATGGCACCGTCCCTGCGCACGGCCGTGCCCAACGCACGTCCGTTTGTGCGGCCGCTCGGGCGATCCCCTTCCGACCAAACGCTGGCCAGCAGTGTCGGTGGGGACGACGATGACGCCGTGCTGACATCACATGTGCTTGCAGCACTCGGCGATGGTTCGCTCCCACCACCACCGCCGCTGATGACGGTGAATACACTGTCCGCGGCTGCTGCTTCGAAAGCCACCTCGCATTCCGCGGCCTTTTTCATGGCGCGCTACTCGGCGGCGGCGCCGTCAGTCTCTTCGGGCAGCAGCACAATCTCCACCCACACGACGTCGCCACTGGCAGTAGCTACTACTACAGCCACAGCCGGCAATCCGCTCAGTCTCGCCGATCTGGCCCATTAACGCCGACGAAACATGGCTGCTGCTGTAGCCATCTCCACATCTAACATATCTACATCAGTTACGAACAGTTATCCGGTCTGACGTGTGTCTAGCACTTTTACTATGCTCACGTCGTCTTCTGTCCGTTGCACACACCCGGATACCCATTGGGGCGGTCCACTTCATGAGCGCCGCCGAGGTCGTCCATCCGCTCGACTCCTCTTCTCGACGCACCGCCATGCAGCACACGAGCGGCGGCGGCGGCACGACGCGCCTCGTGCTCTACGCTCTCGTGGGCGAGCCGCTCGAGCCCGTGGACGACACACGCTCGCGCGCACCCGACACCAACTTCAACGCCTTTGCACTCGCGGGGCCGGCGCGGGGCGTGCGCCTCGAGGACGTGCAGCGCGCATTCCCGCTCGGCGGCGCCTTCCACTTTGCCTTCCGCAACGACTGCGGCGTCTACGTCGACCTCACGAACCCGAGCGCATTCGTGCCGACGGTGGAAAGCAAGATCATTGCACGCGTCACGCCGCTTTGTGCGTGCCCAGTATAGAATCTATGCCTTTTCGTATGCACAGGCCGCAGTTCTCACCTTGCCTCTTTGTTTTACCAGTGGAGGAGCCAAAGGTCCAGCTCGTGGGCCACAATGATGTGGTCGACGGCGTTGAGGAGCCCACGCCGGCGCAAGAGGCGGCAGTTTACTCTGAGCCCAGCGCCAGTCTGCGTCCACAGTACCAGAAGTACGAGTCGTTCCGTGACGAGTCCCCACCCCGCGGTGTGTCCTTTACTACTAGGCGCCATGTCATTCTAAGTCGAGTGTATGCTGATGTCGTGTGATGGTATAGATCGCCACGACCGCGAAGAGCGACCGCCAAAGCCAGCACGGAGCCAGCACCACCACCACCATCACAGTCCGCCCGACGACCGCTACGACGAAAGCGCCAAGGCCGCCGCCAACAACGCCGAGTGGCTGCGCAAGCAAAAGGATCAGGCGTACGACTTTGCCAAGAAAGTGAATATCGAAGACGCCAAGAAGAGCGCGACCGAGACGGCCAAGAAGGCCAAGAAGTGGGGCGCGTCTCTATTGTCGTCTGCGAAGGCCAGCCTTGCGAGCGCAGCAGGCGCTGTCAAAGTGAGTTGTGGCTGTGAGTGCGAAACTGTGGGCGGGGTACTAACGCGCGGGCATGCTGTAATAACAACAGAGCGAGTCGATCCAGGTTGGCGGGATCTCGGTCACGATCGTGCGCCAGCTTGCCGAGGGCGCCTACGCGCAAGTGTTTCTTGTTCGCTCGCAGGCGTCGGGCGAGACCATGGCGATGAAGCGCATCCTTTGCCAGTCCGAAGAGGTCGAGCGCGACGTGCAGACCGAACTGCGCGTGTGCCGAGTACGTGAGCGCGCTGTTTTTCGACTGCGTTGTTGGTGGTGACCAACAGGGCGTAATTTGGCTTTGTAGACGGTCAAGCACTTGAATGTCATCCCGCTCATCGAGTTTGCTGAATCTCGCCAGCAGCATCAAGAGGTTCGAACGTGTTGTGTTCTGTGAGACGAACGTGATCTGTCACCAACTGACCGCCGCATGTTCGCCCACAGTTCTACTTTCTCTTCCCGTACTTTGAGCGCGGCAGTCTGTGGGACGCCATCGAGGCCGCAGCCGAGTCTTCGTCGCCTTTGTGGCCGTTCAACCAGCGTGTTGCGCTGCATCTCTTCCGCGGCATTTGTGCGGGCGTGCTCGCGATCCACAGAGGCGGCTTTTGCCATCGAGATCTGAAGCCCCACAACGTGTTGCTCACGTCGTCATCGTCCAATGGAGAAGATCCGATGTCGTTCATTCCGGTCGTCACCGACTTTGGCAGCTGCGCGCCGATCCGAGTCGAAGTACGTTCCCGGAAGAACTCGCTGGATCTCCAGGACGAGGCCAGCCGCAAGAGCTCGGCGCCGTACCGGGCGCCCGAGCTGTTTGAGCCCACTGTGGACTGCGTCATGGACGGTCAGTCGGATGTGTGGTCGCTTGGGTGTATCCTCTACACAATGGCGTTTGGCCACAGTCCATTCGAGCACCCACGCGAGGTGCGTGTTGTGTCGGGAATGCATTGCCTTGAATTGAACTGTCTGGGCCTCACACACTGCTTCTCGCCATCAGGGGTTCATGAAGCTCGCGTGTATGAACGGACGTGTGTCATTCCCAGCAGGTACTGTGCAGCCTCCTACTGGATGGCCACGAGAAGAGGATTGACCGATACTTAACTGATCGCGTTGTGTTTTGATACATTCTCAGAGCAAAATGGCGTTGTGCGCCACCGCAGCACGCAGTTTTCCCACGAGTTCTGCGATTTCATTCGCGACATGCTTCACACGAACCCCGAGGAACGACCGTCCGTGCTGGACGCACTCGAGTTTGCGGAAGAACTACTGAGCGACGAGATGAAGCGATAAACACCCGTACGAAGAGTAGGAAGAGCGAGAAGCAAAGAATTGGAATGCGACTTTTAAACGTATACTTATGGCTCTTCGAGGGCACACTTCCTCCTCGTTGAGTTCAAGCTACAAAGCCACCGCAGCGGCCGCAACGACGATCGCCGCCGCCGCGGTGGAGGCGAACACAGAAGAAGCGGCGCTCTTCTTGGTCGCGGGCGGCGACGACGTCGGAGCCTCCGTGCTCGGGACTGGGCTGGGCGTCACGCCAATCGGCGCGAACTCCGAACCGGACGACGACGACGGCGCACTAATGTTGATCGGCGCCCTGACCGGCGGCTTGGTCGTCGAGTTGGTCGTGCCGACAGTGGGTACTGTGTCGTTGGCACCCGAGCCGCCGGTGGCGGCGACGGTCAGGGGGTCGATCCCACAGAACTGGAGTTTGTTCTCGACCGAGACCCGGAAGGCCCAGTTCCGGTAGCGGCAGTTGGGCAGCCACTGGTAGAGCTTCGTGAGCGCGGTCGTGCACGCCGCGTTGCTACACATGGCCTTGAGCGTCGCCGTGTCTTTCGGGTCGATCGTGAGAAGCTCTTTGGCTTTGATATCATTCTGACAAAGTTGTTTACGTTCGTACTTGGTGATGATATTGCCGGAGTCGGCTTGTTCGACCTGCGAGCAGAGCGGGATCGCGGCGATGTCCGCGGGCAAGGAGCCGTCCTCGGACGCGGCCTCGAGGCTCGCAGAGGCCGTGGAGACCGCGAGCAGGCCCAGCAGCGCGACGAGGAGCTTCGAGTTCATTTGCGTTGGACCTGGTGGGAGTCTTTCGAAGAATGAGAGATGACCGCGGGCGCATATCTCGATTTGTAACAGTTGTCACAAATTGGAGTGAGACTGAACCCAGTGGCAAGTACGGTGGGTTCACGCACGAAGTTCAGTACATGTATTGAAATTGGTTAAAAGCAAGCTCAAGCTGCGCCTTGGCCGAGTCGTCGAAGATCATGGGGATCGCGTCGCGCGCAATAGCCACGAGCCGCTCCCTGGAGAGCCCAAAGGCCTGCGCGGCGCGCGCGTACTCACGCGACAGCGTCGTGTCCAACACGCCGTGGTCGTCTGTACAGAGACAGAGCGGATACGACGACTGGAGCGCCACGACCTCGCGATGCGGGTGCGCGCGGTACCCGCACAGGCAGAGCCCGTTGGTGTCCTTGGCGTTGCACCCGCAGTCCCCCTCCTTGCGGTAGCGAGCGAGTGTGTGCACGTTTGAGGTGAGACACACTTCGATCGGAATGCGCTTGGCCATGAGCTGCTCGTAGTGCGCGTCCGAGAGACAGCACGCGTGGCCGACGCGGTCGGGGCGGAACGTCATGATGCGTTCGGCCTCGTCGTCGTCAAAGTGCTCGGCAAAGTGGATCGCGAGCTTTAGGCCCTGTTGACGCGCACTCTCGAGCACATTCTCGAAGCGGTGAAACTCCGAGTCGGCGCGCTCCGAGTGGCCGCTGAGGTCGATGCCCAGCACGTAGGGAGATTTGGTCTTCCACTCGAGCGCCATTGCCACAGTTTCTTCAGCGAGCGCAAGCGGCTGGTTGCGGTTGATGCTGAGCAGAATCCGCACTTGAATGTCGAGATCCGTACGCGCATGGCATTCGTCTAGTGCGGAGATGACCTCGGTGACATACTCTTGGCGTGACGCGCCATCGCGTTCCAGCTCTCGCGGCGTCGAGCGCAGCTCCAGGTACTTGACGTTTTGCTGGGCAAAGTCCTCCACGGCCTCAATCACGATGCGGCGCAATGCTTGGCGGCTCACGACGACCTGGTGGATCAAATGGAACATCTCGAAGCACTCGTCGAGGCTGCGGTGCGGCGGCAGCTGACGCGGCTCCGTGCCGCTCCGCGTGGCTTCATCCAGCAGCAGTTCCTGCAGCGTTGTCGGCCGGATGGCGCCGTGTATATGCGCATGCAGTTCGATCTTGGGGATGCCTTCGCACCAGCGCTCGAGCGCCGCGTCGTCCCACGTCATGATCGTTGTCGGATGGATCAGCAAACCCCTGAATCATACAAGTACTGTACCTGCCGTATCTATACGTCCTATGGGTTGATCATCCGGATAAGGGTCCCGCGACCGCTGCATCCGGATAATCGTTTCTTTGTGTCCTTTGGGGTTCTTGTTTCGAGGGACCACGTTGCTCTGAAACGCGTGAGTCCCAGAAGCTCCAACCTTCACTTCCACACTCGCGCATTCCCTGTCGCCCCACGCTGACGCTCCTGAGCCCCAACTCCATCTCTCCATCTCTCCATCTGCAGCAGCATGATTGACCACTTTGTCGTCTTCACCAAGACCGGGACGGTGCTCTGGTCGCGCACGCTCTGCAAGCTCACGGGCGATCCCGTGGACACGCTCATCAACCGCGTGCTCATGGAGGACCGCGCCGGCGAGCGCAAGTTCATTTGTGACGCCTACTCCATGCAGTGGGTCTTTGAGAACAAGCTCGACCTCGTTTTCGTCGTCGTCTACCAAAAGATCCTCCAGCTGCTCTACCTCGAGGAGCTCCTCGAGAGTGTCAAGAAGGAATTTGTGGCTCTCTTCCCCACGCAGATCGCGCAGAAGATGCCCGTGCAGTTTGATGACCAGTTTACCAAACTGTTGAAAAACGCCGAAGCCAAGTTTACTGAGAAGCAGGCGCGCAAGGGACCGAGGGTGCGTGATTGTGTGGTCTATTGAATACTACTCTGTCTCATACTGACGTGTCTGTGCACGCGCAGGATTTCAACGCCTCCCGCAAGGCCAAGGGCGTGGCAAGCAGCAAACCGTCGTCTTCATCGAATCAAAAGAAGGCGAGCACTGCCGATGTAAGAGTCATTATGTATGCTGCCCACTCTGTATCGCATTGGATCCGTTCTGATCGGTTTGGACACCCATTAACTAGGACTCGGACGAGAGCAACGAAAGCGCGACTGGGGACAACCTCAAGGACAAGCTGGAGGAGCTGGAGGTGAGCGCGACGCGTCCAGCGCGCCGAGAGATGCGGACCGGGCCACGGAAGGTCAAGACGAAGAAGGCGCCGGAGAGTGGCGGAAAGAAAAAGTCGGGCAAAACAATGACGAAATGGGACGATTCCAAGCTGAGCAAGAAGGAGATGAAGGAACTCGACCGTTCCAAGGAGGTAAGGCCCGACGAACCCGTTGACCAGATCATTTTATATGTGTGCTGGCTGCATCACTGACCGCGATTTCGCTCGTGTTATTCAGCTCAACGCTGACGAAGAAGAAGCCCACCTGAACGAAAAGCGCAAAGCGTACATTGACGTATGACAGTGCGTTTACTTAGGAGGCTCTCGTCCCCATGTGACTGACCATGAATGTGTCATATAGGAGCAAGAGGATATCGAGGATGAGGACTCCGACACGGACGATGAGTCGGACGCGCGTGCGTCGTCGGGTGCGGAGTCGGACAGCACCAGCAGCTGGAGCTTTGCCAACACGCGCATTGGCAGCTTTCTCAGCGCTGTCTCGGGCAACAAGGTGCGGACGACGCGATGAGTTTCGCTCATTCGACTGTGACTAAGCATGTGTGCGTTGTAGATTCTTGCTCGTGCAGACATCGAGCCCGTTGTCGAGCCTCTGCGTCAGCAGGTCCGCTTAAAAAAATATCATGATGCCCTCCAGCGATTCTCTGACACTTCGTGCCCTATCTAGCTCACGAGCAAGAATGTCGCCCACGAAGTTGTTGAAGAGGTGTGCGAGTCAGTGATCACAACGATGATCGGCCAGCGTCTCGAGAGCTTTACGCGCGTGTCGACTGTTGTCCGCAAGGCCATGGAGGCCGCCTTGCTGCGTATCCTTACTCCGAAGAAGTCGACGGATGTGCTCCGTGAGATCATGGACGCCAAGGCAGCTGGCCGTGCGTACAGCATCGTCTTTGTTGGTGTCAATGGTGTGGGCAAGTCGACCAGTTTGTCGAAGGTGTGCTACTACCTCAAGTCGAAAGGCCTCAAGGTGCTCATCGCCGCCTGTGATACGTTCCGTTCGGGTGCGGTGGAGCAACTGAACCAGCACGCCAAGGTGCTCGATGTGCCGCTCTTCGAGAAGGGTACGTCGGTATGGATCTGCTTACTGTTGTCTCGAATTTGACTCGCTCATGTGATGCATGAAGGTTATGCGCGCGATCCGGCGGCGGTGGCCCGTGAAGCTGTTAAGTACGGCACTGAGAATGGATTTGACTGTGTGCTGATTGACACGGCGGGTCGCATGCAAAACAATGAGTCGCTCATGCGTGCGTTGGCCAAGCTGGTCTCTGGTAACGACCCCGACCTCGTGTTGTTTGTGGGCGAGGCGCTCGTCGGTAATGACGGTATCGACCAGCTCGTCATGTTTGACCGGGTACGTAGTTCATGTGGGATGCGGACGATCGCAGAGCAATTGAGTAATGATCGTTTGTGGGGACGCTATAGGCGCTTGCGGATTACTCGGATCGCCGTGATCCTCGCCGCGTCGACGGCATCGTGCTCACCAAGTTTGACACGATTGACGACAAAGGTGCGCAGAATCTGATCGTCGATGTGGCGAGATACATAGTAGAGACTCACGTTGTCTTTGCTTTTTACTTCAGTCGGTGCTGCCGTGTCGATGGTGTACAAGACCGGCCAGCCGATCATGTTCGTGGGCACGGGCCAGAAGTACACGCACCTGAAGAAACTCAACGTGCGCACCGTCCTCCGCCACCTGATGCAGTAAACGCAACGCCCCGCGGCCAGAAGCAGCACACTTCTCAGTGCCAGACGACCCTCCTGTTCATTTTGCATGGCCTTCATATCGTTAGGAGGAGAACCCAACTTGCATTCCGAAACACCTCATGGACAACCACATCCCGGTCTTTCACTTTATCCTTCACAAGTCACAGGTATCAGGCTCAGTCTCAGACTCTGATAAACTGTGGTTTCCCGCCTTGGTCACTTCCGGGCACTTCTCCGAGTGGGTGGACATGTGGGTTCTCGACGTGATCCACGCGACGACGCAGGGCGTCGAGACGAGCTACTACCTCCACGCGGGCGAGTGGAGTCTCGGCCGCAAGAAGTGCCACTTCAACTTCCACGCCGACTCGTCCATCTCGCGCACACACGCCGTCCTGCGCGTCGGCGCGCTCTCGCTTGAGCAGCTCCGGGACCCGCTCTCGCGGCCGGCGCTCGTGCTCGTGGACCAGAACTCGCGCTTTGGCTCGTTCGTGAACCAGGAGCAATGCTTTGGCGAGCGCGATCTCAAGCACGGCGACCACATCACGTTCGGCGCCAAGCGCACGGTGCTGCGTGTGCGGTACCAGGTCTTTGTGCTCGTCGCCTCGCGGATCTCGTCGCGCAACCGCCCGCGCGTCAACGACACGTGTCAGCGCATTGGGATGCACCTCATTGCAAGCGAAAGCAAGGACGCCACGCACTGCATCATGGACCCCGGACGCATTGTCGCAACTGTTAAAGTGCTCTGGGCGCTCGTGTTCAACCAGCCCGTGGTGACGACGCCGTGGATCTACGCGATCGCCGAGCGCAAGTCGCTGTCGGAGCCACTGCCACGATGCGAGAACTTCTTGCCCACCGACGACAACTTGCCGTCAGTTGCGTCCAACTACCTGCCGAATCCGATCCGCAAGACGCTCTTCCAGCATCACGTGGTCGTCTTTCTCTCGCCGCAGTCGATGGAGGAGCTGATTGCCGCAATGGATGGCGTCGTCATCGCCGCACACAAGGACGCCGAGCATGACGATTCCCTGCTGCGTGAGATTGAACAGCACGCTCTTTCTCGGACTGTACTCGTCGTAGAACCTCACCAAGGCAGCGGGTTTTCCAGCGGCGCTGCATCTAGTGATGCCCGCGACCCCGGCGGGGCGTCGCTCAATGCCAGCGTGGAGCGGCGCGTCGAGCTGTTTCGATCCATGGGTGCGAGTTTCACGACGGTCCAAGAACTCGCCGCGAGCGTCATCTTCGCAAAACCGCCAATCTCGGCGAGCGAGTGCTCGTTCAACAGCTCGCTGGCGGGCCACAATTCGATGTCGGCACAGATTATGAGCTTCCCCGAGCACCTGAGTCTTCGCCCCGCGCAACGCGACGATGCGAATGACGAGGATATGGACAAGAGCCGGCTCATGGATACGACCAGCCAAGCGAACGACTTGAACGAGACAGTGAGTTGTATCACGGACCGTGAGCTCATCCCACCTCAGCCCGAAGCCCGACGACGCCCAATAGCCACGGCCACAGTCCAGCCGGACAGCGTGGTGGACGAATCGATTTCGGTACGTAGTGATTCATGGATGGGTCCCGAAAGTGGTCAATTTCCACCCTTACCGCGTCGGTGCTTAGGTCAAAGACGAGCCCGAGGTGCCACGTCCGTCTCCATTGCCAACACCTTATAGAGCACAACGCGACGTGAAAATGCCGAGCATCAGCCGTGAGCCGCTATCGTCGCGCCCTTTGAAACTGCCCACGCGCAATCTTCCGTCGCCCGCTCCTTCTGGCAACGGTACGTTGTTTATCTCTTCAAACGCCCAATCTTCTTCTGCGTGAGGAATCTAACATTCTGGCAAACTGTCTGTAGAAACCGAAAGCCCTCTCGCCATGCCACAACCTCCCCAGCAGTACAACATGGAGCGCGATATCGACCCGCCAATGACGAGAACTCCATTGGATGCAGGAGAGTGGGTGTCTGCTCGTGACCGTGCTGTTCGTCCCAAGGCGGAGGCTGGTGCCAATTACAATCACGACGCCAACGACGTGGATCTCACCAAGCCGGTCGTCGTGAGCTGCAAACTTGTGGTTAAGAAGCCGCGAGCAACTGACGACACCCACACCACCTCTGCCACCCAGCAAGTCGCCAAC
This sequence comes from Pythium aristosporum, assembly GCA_023337755.1. Taxonomy (NCBI): domain Eukaryota; phylum Oomycota; class Peronosporomycetes; order Pythiales; family Pythiaceae; genus Pythium; species Pythium aristosporum. The sequence continues at coordinate 2,789 of JAADXL010000416.1, read as the reverse complement.
TTCAAGCGGTTCAAAAAGGGCAACGGGTATTCGTCGCGGTCAACGGCGTCGCTGTTTCCAAAGCAAACCGTCGTGAGCGTCACGCTGGATGCGGCCGACAGGGACGCGTACAACCAAAACTTTGAGGCCCTCGAAGAGCAAGAACGAATAGCTGAGGAGCTCTTTGCGATGGTCGAAAAACGACGAACGAGAAAGCGTCTCTAGGTGAGATAGGATTCACGTACGGTAGTAGTAGTATTTAACGAGATCGTCATCCTGCGCTTCCTGCCTGTATACCTCATCGACTGCGAGATGCCTGCTCTCGTCAAAACTTGTCGTTAAAAAGCGACTTTTTCACGAGCTGAAGCTCTTGGCCGTGCGAGTTTTCGATTGCGAGTTCGTTCGCCGCCTGCGTGATCTTGTCAAGCACAGAGTCTTCCGAGTCCTTGTTCTGTTTCTCCGGCACATAGTACTCGCCGATCCGCGAGTTTCGACCGCGTGGAGCCAAGTGGGTCTCGTACCCATCGAGCTTGTTTGCCAGCAACTGAATACGCTCCGAGAACCGGTCACGGTTTTCTGGCTCTTGCATCGTGTTGGAGCTGAGCGTGCGCATCCACAAGAACTCTTCCGACAAGATGTTGACGATCTGCGACCCGAGCGAGCTCATAAAGTAGTCGACCTCGAGCGTGTAGTACCTACCACGCAACAAGAGTCAGCATGCGAAATAACCTCTGGAATCCACAGAAAACGATAACCCTACCGGTTCCAGCAGCTTCCCCATCGCTCAATTCGGGTCGGATCGTCCGTGACAATCGTTCCGTCGGGCGTCTCGTTCAGTGGCGCCGTGTACTCCGGTGGGTAGACGCGGAACGCACCCATCTCGGGACGTTTCTTGGCGAGCGAGCGCAGCGGATCGAGCACGACGGCCAGCCACGGGTTGCCATTGGGGTCCTCTGAGCGCTGCCACTGCAGCTGCGTGCTCACGTCCGTGGCCGAGAGGAAGCAGTGGCTGTGCACTTCAACGTCAAATGGATGGCTGTGGTACCAGCCCATGAAGCGCTCTTTGCGGGTCTGCTCAACAGCCTCTCCCAGCGAGATCATGTAGTTGATCACTTCCGCGTCGTCCGCGAGCACGCGCGTCTCAGCGCCTTCGATCGGAAGCGGAAAGCAATCCGTGACAATCAGCGTCTGCGCGTCGCCGACGTCCTTGTCCGTACCCGTCGACGGTCGCCCGAGCATGAGCCCCATGATCTCGACGGGCTTGCCGCCCGCCTTGATGCCCTTCTCGACGCCCGAGTGCGCGTGGTTCATCATCTTCATGGCGGCCGACGGCGACACGATGACCTTCTTGTAGTACTTGGGGTCCTGCATCCACACTTTGTTGTGGCGCACGTCCTTGAGCACGTCCTCGTCCACGCCGTACGCCGCGTCCTCTTGGCTCGCGGCCTTCTCGGCCGGAGCCGCTGCCGCTTTCTTCGCGAGACTGCGCGGGGTCTCCATCTCTCTCGCCTTCGCCTTCTTTCGTTTCTGTGGGTGGAAATCCAACGGGTTTACTTTCACAGGAACCGCACTGGTTAACCTGATCTCTGGGTACACTTGGAGCGGGTTGCATGACCCATTTTCAGTAGACCCATCAGCCCACGTTGAAGTCCGCTGCGTGGGTTCTCCGCGCGGGTTCTCGCGGGCATGGAAACCCACCCGTTCTAGATCTCGCGTTCCCCTCATCCAGGAGCAACCGAACACCAACGTGGGGAAAGCGAGATGACGAAGAAGCGCGCCAAGGTCCCGCTGTCGCCACCTTCGCGGCCCGCGCGGACGCCCGGCTCACTGCATACGCCGGTCGCAATGGCGCCTGTAGTCGGGGATCTGGCGGGGCCCGCAGACGCAGCCGCTAACTTTCGGCAGCGGCCGCGGTCCATTAGTCTCTCGTCGCCCCTGGCAGCCGTCGGTGTGGCCATGCTGAGCAAGAACCTGCAGCACCGCGTCGACTTTTGTGGCACGAACGACGTCTTCCGGCTCGGGGAGATGTACCTGAACGACCTCTCGGACATCCGCGTCTTCGAGTTGAGCAACTCCAAGCCCAGACGGCTGCGCGTCAATTTGAAAGCGGAGCTGCGCAAACCTTTCCACGCGAGCGTTTGCAACTTCCAGCTTGAGAACGAAAACCTGAGCCTCGTTGAAGAGCACGCGCCTCGGAGCGACCTGCCGCCACCCGTGGATGAGTACAACCACGTGCCGGCGTCCGTGGTGCGAGCGTCCGCGAAGGCCGCGCTGTGCGCTGAGAACGCTTACCTGAGCGATGGCTACAACGAGCTCTTCAACCAAATCGCTACCGTGCAAGACGTCGTGCTCGAGCCGCATGAGACCAAGCGCGTCGTTCTCTCGCTCTGCGCCAAGCTTAGTAGCAGCAGTCTGCATGCGCACCCATCGCAGGCGCACGCCGACTCGTCCGAGGAAGAGCGAATGCATCTCCACGAGACGTCGTGTCTGCTGCTCGCGGGCCGGATCACAGTCAAGGCGCGGTACGAAGACCTACCGGTGTCGGCGGCGACCATGCCGCGCATGCCGTCGACGCCGCCGCTGCCGCTTGGGGACGTAATTGTGCCGCTGCAAGGAAAAGTGTGTCGCTCGCTGCTGCGGCTCGACGTCAAGGAACTCCACTTTGACGACTGTATCCCCGGTGGCTCGTTTGTCAAAGATTTCACCGTGTGGAACCGGTCGGAAATCCCGCTTCTCTTTCAGCTCGTATCGTCGGTCGCACTGTTTGACGACGCGCGCGATCTCTTGACGTTCACCGATTACAACTCGGG
>JAADXL010000415.1:0-28087 GCA_023337755.1 Pythium aristosporum | reverse complement strand
CGGGACCGAGTCTTAAAGCTCCTCTCGTGTCTTCGTTGATGGCGACGGTCCCTGAGTTTGATGACGAAGCCCCTTACTTAGGTCTTCCAATTATTTTCATTTCGATTGGCCCGCAAGAACGAAACAATATAATAGCCTGAACACTGTTAGGCCCTGTCAACGAAGTACCGGAGATCGTGCGGTATGCGGGATTCCGGCCTATAATCAGAGTGATGGTCATTGGATCCTGAACCCATCTCGTCATGTTGAAGTTTAAGACGGCTTATTGATGTCCACACTGCACAATACTGTACTGGGGTGTAATCTGCACTGACAGTGGATGTCCTCAGCAAGCTGAAAGTTGAACGGTCTCTCAGGACGGCGAGTTACCCAGCTTCAACGCTGGTATCCCTCACTGGCTCATGGTGAACGGACTCTGCTTAACGATCGCCATTGACCAATCCACTCCCCCCCGTCCCATGTGGAGATGCGGATCAACACAGGGTCGCCCGGAACACCAATCATCTAAGGGAAGGGGAGATGCCTTGGCCCATAATGACATTGATTACAGAGTGCCATCTGCAATCTTATTCCAAAATGACTGCCCAGACCCCAAGGGCTCTCGTTGTTCCTCTGCACTTAGCTTGCTCCCACGCACTTTCTATAGTTCACTGCTCCTGCTCGCAACATCAATCCAGTGTACGCTAGTAAGCAGCAACATGAAAGCAACCATAGAAGAACCAATCTCGAAAATATCGACTCACCGCTGCTGTCCGCGCCCCACACTCCATTTTTGCCCGTAGATGCTTTGACCACAAATCAATTTGTCATCCACAGCCTGATTCAACATAACCACTGGTTCTACGCAATCCGCGGGTGTATTCGAGGTTCCCCACCTCTAGCCACCCGTATGCGTGTCATCATCAAGCACTGACTGACAGTCTTCTCACTGGTTGTCAACCGACTATCTTGGCGGGTCTGCAAGGCTACTTGCGGAAGTCATTTTCCAATCCACTAGGAACTCACTACCCACCCAAAGCTCCGCAGCTCTCCGTTATCACCATCATCCATGAAGAAGTTTGCGTGCATCATGTCGTTTGTCGCCGCAGTCACGCTGCTCGTGCAGCCGTCTAACGCCAAGCCCGCGATTCGCGTCCCCAACTCACCAACGAGCCCTGACGAGTTAGTGCTCAGCCAGCCCTCCAAGCCCGTACCGGTTCCCTAAGCGGATCGAGGCTCGACACACGATTCGTGTTTGAGAATGCGGGCAGTTTGGGATGCCATGCACCTGAGTTGACGCACACGGAGCCTCGCGTGTGATGAGCTCTCCGTGTCTGTTGCTGTCGCTCCCGACCAGTGAACACGCCTTGCATGTCTTGTACACATCAATAGGTGATTTGTTTGTTCCACTCGTACAAATCATGCTCCGCTACATCAGCTTGTGGGATGTTTGAACTAGCCATGGAAGGTTTGGTCCCTGGTACACATCAGGATCTCGATTTCATACTTCCATCAGCCTACCGACTCCCACGCTTTGCATGTGGGAGTGCTGTCGTTATTCCCTGTATGGGACGTTCTTCCTCTACTGCTCATACTGCATTGACCTTGCCGCGTACTTGAGACGACGCATCTGGTTAATTACCGAGATATGGAAGGAAGCATGACGCAAACGTAGTCTTAAAAAAAGCTTTTAGTTATTCAAGGGAGGTTAAAGAACCACCTCGTTTTTGCGAGAAGTTGTCAAAACCATCACCAGGCGGTGGGCACTAAATCTAGTACTCGCTGCAGTAGAATGGCCAGCGGTTGCACCAACGCCAGCGGGCGTTCCCGCCCGCCTGGGAGCCGTCAATCGGGGGGTTCTCAGGCGCCGTCTCGGTGCCGTCAAGGCGACGTAGTGCCGGGGTCTCGGCTTGGACCTGGGTGAGCGCAACGATAGCGATAGCGGCGATGATAGTGCGGAAGCTCTTCATACTTGTAGGGTGGAGTAAAGGCTTGGAAGAGGTGAGGAGGTTGGTGTGGAAGGCGGTTGGCAAATTGCAAAGTGAGCTCCCGAGAACGCCGCGTGGGGCACGCTCGTCCAGCTCTTGTTGCGGCCAGGGACTGCTGAATAAGCAGCTCTATGAGATGGTAGAGAAGGCACTAATGCGCTGTCGTAGGGTCCATGACACCCCACAGTGACCGTGGAGTGGCACCGTGGGTTGTCCTGGGCTTCTGCATTTGGCGCGTGGGAAAGACATCAATGGTCGTCAGGGAGCGCCTTCTCTATTCCCTTCCCACCGAATATTTGTCCTGTCCAACTTGGGAATCATCACGAACAGTATTGGAACGACGCGCGGTACAGTATCAGTGCCCCGCATATCAGACTACTACTGTTCTGTACAGCAGTCTGGGTTCCTCGTGTTGATCAGTTTGAGCTTGAGATGCAAAAGTACTACATGTACCTCAATCGGGCACTCAAATTGAGTGCCCGATTAAATAGAGATTGAGTCTCAATCTCTAGTCCACTATAAGAGAACATCGCTGTGCTATTTGTCCCGATGGGATGCACAGATGCCCTGGACTCCCCCAAGATCGATGGCGATCGAAACATGGCGAGAATTCATGGCGTAGACTCTGATCAGTATCCATGAATCCACCACTCGGTCTCTACCAGAGGCTCTGATGTTTCCGTTTACCCAGCCCCTGGGTGATCTGGAAGATTGTTCTTTTTTTTTGTTTTGGCAGAACTGGGCACGGAGACTGCAACAACGTTACTAATCGGACCTCATCGACGTTGACACAAGCAGCTCACGGGATCAAGCACCGTATAATAAGGGTATTATTAATACCCGAACCGTTCTGTATTGCAGTTAGTTTGCGAGGCCTCCTGGCTGGCCTGATTGATTGCTGCACCCGTAAATTCACTCAGGCTGACTCTTTCGTCGAAGGTGCACTGCGTGTTTACAACGGACATGGTACAAATCAGAGTGGCGTACTGCACTTCCCAGTAAACCAGGCGACTCGCCGGGTACTACCAGTAGTGGGACAGGAGTACTGTTATGTAGTGCCGGTATCATTGCTCGCCTAACGCCACGATCTCCTTTCGGGCTGGATGAATAGATCTGTTTGAGAAAAGAATGTGGATGCGGGAGACACAACATCTTGTATTTCTCTTGACGCTGCAACCAAGACAAATACAAGTACATGCATGGGTGGGGCGAGTCGTCGGGCTTCCCGAAAATGCGAACGCACGGCGTTAGCCGGAGGGACATTTGGGCCCATCCTACTCGGCATTTTTGGCACGAGGCACCGGCTTGCCGTCCTTACCGACGATGAACTCATCCGGGCTAGTCGGGGAGCCGGGGTGTCGCAACTGGGACTTCGCGTTCGTCGGCTGCACGAGCAACGTGACCGCAGCAATGACCGTCATGACGCACGCGAACTTCTTCATAGTGGTGAGTAAAAGGTGCTGGTGGTAGCGTAGAGCTTGAGGGCTTGATGTCGTTGATGCCGAGGGAATTGGAAACTGATCATTGCAAGCAGTGCCAGAAGTCACGGCTCACTCGGCGGGTGGTGGGACGATCAGCCTTCTGGGTTCTGTTGGGTTGTAGTCACGGCATCAAAGGTACCGCGCCATCCACCGGACGGGAAATCAGTGTATGAGGCGTCCAGTTCCGGTATGTAATAACTTGATATCGGTACAAGAAGACAAGATGGGCATTGAGCTCTGCACTGGATTTCTGCATCGATAATTTCGCTTGATAGCACTGGCTCACTTTCGTTGGCCTCTAATAAAGCCACAGAAGAAAACTGGATCAGTCATTACATGTAGCGGGTAGCTCGAATCTGAAATCTAATAGACTGACGAGATTCATATTTCAGCCTCATGCTTAGAGTCGATAAAATACGTTTACCATTCTAGCTCGTTGCTGTCCTACTATACCGACCTTGGAGGATAGATATTCAACGATGAGATGAGACTGTGGCCGCCACAGTCTCATCTCATCGTTGAACAAAGCGGAAGCGGAAGCCGCGGACTTCAACTTACACTGATATACTGATATTGCACTGTCATAATACTCGAACCTTTTTCCAAGCAGCATGATCGCCGTGACAGGAAGATATCAACATGAACACGCCGTTGACATCGCAATGATTCTAATTACTGTACTGCAGTACATGATATCAGCCCCTTTCGTTTCAGGAGGGGGGGGGGTTATTGGCCAAGGAAACAACAGTACATTAAGCTTTGTCAGTATCGTGGGAACAAGCCACGAGTGCCTGATATGTGCGAGGCTGACGACGTGAAGAATACCGTAATGTGTAATTAGAAAGTGGCATGATACGAGATGTTTGATGCAGCAGTACATACTAGTACTTTCACATTGAGTGCAAGAATTGAATCGCCCACACGTTGCTTCGTCCCGTAGAAAATGCAAGCACAAACATCAAAGCTGTGGCTCGCTCAGTCACGGCCATGTGTCCACTTAGGCAAGATGCTCAGGCGGAGAGGACTTGCCGACTACGACTCTTTCGGGCTGGTCAGTGACTCAGGGGGTGGACGCAACGCGGTGACCGCAGCGATAACTGCCATGACGCACGTAAATTATCTAAAGGTGTTGGAGGAGGCAGCGAGCTTGGGAGCTTGGGGCTTGAGATGACCGGCTCCAAGTGAAATCGTAAGTGGCCACACAGGCAAGAACAACCTGCGGGAGCAATATTGCATCTCCAATTAGCTTTATGAATGACCCTGAATCAGGTCACGTGATCGTCCTTCAACTTCAACATGAACCTGAAGACCATCACTCCCATTGACAAACGCCAAGAGCTATTCTAGATAATGGTTGAAGCAGCAACGCGACGAATGGGCGAGCATCCACACAAATGGCATTTGAGATGGGGCTTGTCGCTGGCGTCACGGTCGGTACAGTGTCCAAAAACTACAGTGCTGGTTGGGAAGCGTTACTGGTTATTGCGGCCACAGCGCTGGTCACTCGGTTTTGGTGTTTCCTTCATTGCTGGTGAGCTGCTGTCCGTGCCGATGGCCATCTTGCTCACAGCCGATGGGATGCGAAGAGCAGGGAGCGCTTGGGCCGGCCCGGTGGTCAGCAAGACGGCAAGCAGCATCGAGATCACGAAGAACTTCGTGGTTGCGACAGACAGAGAGAAAAGAAGAGAGTGTGCTCGGCTGCTAAGGAATTGGAGAATGAGCTCCACGACGACCCGCAGGCAGCAACCACTGCACTGTGTTGGTCCGTTGTGTTTCTGGTGCACCGAGCGTGGGGTTATTGGAAAGCAATAGCATTCAATCAGAATGAGGACCGCGACCTGACCCATCAAGGAATGTGAGGTCCCAACGGTCTTCATGGTGACCCAGCATAACAAAGAGCTGCCTGATGTGCTTGCTTCCTGGTCCATAGCGTGGGCAAGATCTCTCTAGACTTCCAATCCTGATGATGGGAGTATGCCATGGTTTCAACCATATGCACGAGCCTATCCAGTTCGTCTATCTCACTATAAAAAGGAATAAGACAACATGTACCTATATCTCGAGGATGTTGACTATTGAAATCACCAGATTCTTGGATGAAACATCTATCCATGTAGCATTACGCAATAAGAAAGCGTGGGGATACACTGCCTGGCTGTGGCTGACCAAGCTGCTTTCACGACGCAAGAGGCCCGTCTCTCCTCGTCGTGTAGTTTGGATCGTGTCCATGTGAAGACGTGGGCGTATCCACAGTCTGGATAATTACAGGTCGATGGGTCCAGGATTACCAAGATCTATCACTGTTGATATCAGCAAAGTTCTCAATCGGTTCACCACGTCATTCAGTAGTATTTGTGGATAGTCAAGTTGACCAGCACTACATCGCCACCACGGATGGCAAAGTAGTGCGTGTGACCCCAAAAAACGGACTGCGTCATATCGCCATATCCACTCGCGCTACGCTTCGTCTCAGCAGTGTCCCCAGCCATCACGTACCGGAAGACAGCAAGGCTGAAGACAGCAGGCACCAATTGGACATGGCTCAAACGATAGAAGTTGATCCCGGCCACGAAACTTGGACCCTATGCAATGGCTCAAGGACGCTAGTTGACCACCGTTGACCCGTGGTTATCTAGCCTGAGGTTATCATAACCGAGAAGGACGTAACTCCACTGACCCGCGCATACCGAGAACGACGTACCTGCACCGACCCGCTCACACCGTGCAAAATGAATCTTCAGCCGCATCCGATACGGGCAGCGAGAACTCCTGGAAGGCTTTGGTGCACCGAGCGAGTCTGAACGCTGAAAGGACTAGCGGATATGGAGAGATAGGACCAGCGATATCCGCGGGAACTGTATCCAAGAACGTTCGGAATGGCGCGATATCTGTTGATCCTTGAACCGCGCTGAACCGCTTCACCTTTTAGAGAGATCCCTCCACGTCTCTTCAGCCAAAACCCCTTCGGATTTGTTGAATGTACCCATATCAGCTTACCAATGTCTCCGTAACCTGGGTTACAGCTGGTGCCTGTCTCTACAGAAGATGATCCTGCTGGTGGGAGGCGATTCGATCCAGTAATTTTCCCCCATCTCATCTCCTCCCCCCTTTGACTTAGAGCGTTTCAGGGGCTCGCAAACGTCAGACGCTTCGCGCGGCGATAGCGTTATAAAACACGGCGCCTCACACCACGAATCCTTCGACGAAAAAGAAAAGATCCGCGACATGTGCGGCTTTTACCGTGGCTTCCTCGCTCGCCTCTCGCTCCGCTTGGTGGGGTTTTCAAAAGTATCCATAGGTGGTCTCATAATCCAATTAGATATATCGTATAGAAGACCCACCCGGACGCGAAATGAAGCTGGACGATTTCACGCATGGATCGATGCTCTACGGCACGATCGGCGTCGGCGCCGCCTTGGTCTTACTGGTCATGTGCTGCTGCTGCTGTCGAAGCCGCAGTAGCAAGAAGGAGGACCAGGCGCGGTGCCTCACGCCCAACCAGATCGCGCCGGACTCCAAGCACCACTACGCTTTGGACGTCGTGCTCACGTCGCCCACGACGCTGCCCGCCCAGCCCGCGCAGCTCCTACCGAGAAAGAGTCTCGGGGGCACGGAGATCGACTACAGTGCGATGACGTCGCCCGTGCAAGCGCCGTCGCCCGAGCAAGAGCGTCGCTCGTCCATGGGCCGTCGCGACTTCGAACGGCTCTCGACGTCGCGATACTCGTTCTCAAAGCCCGACAAGACGAGTGACGAGACCGATCGCGCCTCGACGGCGAGTTACTCTCCGCCGTCACGGAAAAACTCGATCGTGAACGAAAGCGACCGCCTCTCGACGGCGAGCAATTCGCCCCCGCGCATCAGCTCGACTGCTAAAGAGAGTGACCGCCCCAAGCCGCTGATCGTCTCCGTGGCGGCGCCGTTGCAAACGCCCGGACTGGAACTCGGGGACTTTGAGATGATGCCGACGTCCCCCATCCAGTCAGCGTCGCATCGCCAGAGGAAGAAGAATTCTGAGCTGACACTGGCGATCCCGACGTCGCCGGTACTTCACCACTCAAGTGTCGGCGCGAACGCCGGTCTGTCGCCGACCGATATGGAGTGGTACACGGCCATGCCGACGTCGCCGATCAATGCGCCATCGCAGGAGATCGAATTGGACGAGACCACGCCGCCAGCAGCGCCAGCGGTGCCAGTGCCGCTGCCGATGACACCCAAGCGGAAAAAGTCGGTGACGTTCGAAGTGCCCGACGACGAGAAGGATCTCGCCAAGCGCCCGGCCACCCCCCGCAGTATCCTCACGACGAGCAGCCGCTGGACGCCGGCGCCTGCAGATCCGTTTGCACTCGCTGAGGACCCCGTAGTCGTCGCGTCGCGCCTGCCATTTGAGACCGTGAAAACTGGCGAGCTCCTGTCGCAAGACGGTTTTGGAGAAATCTACAAGGGCACTTACCGCGACAGCGTCGTGACCATCAAGCGGCTCGCCCCGGAGGCGCGACGCGACGCGACCAAGATCCAGGCGCTGTTGAGAGAGGTGCAGCTGCTGGCGGTGATGGACCACGCGCACATTGTCACGTTTATTGGCGTCGCGTGGGATGCGTTCCGTGACGTCTGCGTGGTCTCCGAGTACATGGAAGGTGGCGACCTGAGGTCGGCACTGAACCACTCGAATCAACTCGGACGCCCGCTGGGCTTCGACAAGCAAAAGGCCACGATTGCGCGCCACGTCGCCCATGCGCTGGCGTACTTGCACTCGCTGCAGAAGACGGTCCTGTACCGCGATATCAAGTCGACCAACGTCCTGTTGGACAAGGAGCACATGGTCGCCAAGCTCGCGAACTGCAGCGGCTTGAAGGAGTGGCAGGACGGCACCATGACGGTTGGCGTGGGCTCGGGCCTCTGGATGGCACCCGAGGTCATGACCGGCAGCCAGTACGACGACAAGGCCGACGTCTTTTCCTTTGGCATTTTGTTGAGCGAGTTGGACACGTACTTGCTGCCGTACGCGGACTTCACGATGGCCGACTCGGGTGACATCGACAGCCAGTTGGCACTCACGACCACGCCCGTGCTGCTCCAGCGCATCCTCGCCGGCAAGGCGACCGTCACGTTCTCGAGCGACCTGCGTGCCGACGTGCGCGCACTTGGCGAGGCCTGCGTGCGGTTGGACCCCAAGCAGAGACCCACGTCGGCCCAAGTGCTCTATGAACTGCAAAAGATCGAGCGCACGATGGAGAGCGAGATCAGCATAGTGCTATAAGCGCGAGGGGGATCGAGATCGCTCTCTTCGCACGCGCTACTAGCGAGCGCGACCCATTTTATTAGATGCGACTGTACTGAAACTGATTGTACCCAAACTCAATAAATCTGTCTACACGTGTGCGATATATAGTTGAGCGGATGGATCTTAGAGGTGTCACCCACTTCAACTTCGGGATCAGAAGACCATCACTCCCATTATCGCCGTGTAGGAGAGCCCCCAGGCATCACCGCGCCACCAGGGGGACGATGCGATGCTGAGCAGCTGGATTGCCCACAAACAATTGGACGCCGTGGCGAAACTCCGCTGATAGTGAGAACTCTTCTTCCGTCGTCCTGTCGTCTGCAGTTCGTACGCCCTCGTCTTCAAGCGGACACGGTCCAAATTACACTACGAGGAGAGACGGACCTCCAATGTTGTGAGGGCAGCTTGGTCAGCCACAGCCGGGTAACGTATCCTCGTCGGCTCTGGCCCTTGGCTCCATAGATGGGCTCTTCTCATGGTGTAATACTACGTGAATGCCACGAATCAGGTGAGTTTGATTTGTGAACACTCCCGAGAAATAGGTGAACTGGATAATTTCATGCACCTGGTTGAAGCCATGGCAGGCTCGCATCATCAGGATTGCATAAATAATGATCACAGAGATGTTGCCCTCGCTATGGACCAGGAAGCTAGCATATCAGGCAGCTCTTTGTTGTGCTGGGGCCGTCAGGGATCTCACATACCTTGATGGGTCAGGCTGAGGTCCTCAGTCAGACTCGACGCTACGCTTCCTAGAAACCCACGCTCGACACAACGGACTGAAGCAGTGCAGTGGTTGGTTCCTGCCTGTAGATCGTCGTGGAGCTCATTCCCCAATTCCTCACCAGCCGAACAAGCTCCGCCTCCTCTCCCCTCTCTGCAACCATGAAGTACTTCATTTTCACGATGCTGCTTGCCGTCGTGTTCCTCACTGAGTCGGCCCAAGCGCTCCCCGCTCTTCGCATCCCATCGGCCGTGAGCAGGATGGCCACCGGCGCACCGGCGGCGGTGGAAACACCAAAACCGAGTGGACAGCGTTGTGTCCGCGACAGCTAGTCGCATCGCTCCCCACACTGGCACCGTAGTGTTGTACGACGTATCATCCGCGACGGTAGCGAGAAGCTCAGTGCGGTATGTAGTTTGTCTAGCTGCTCGATCATTCAGTACAGGCTACCTCAATCTTAAATACAAGAAAGCTGCTGTGGGATTTACGTTGGTGTCGCGCTGTTGCTTGCCCTATCAAAGAAGAGCACGGCGAAAAATCGACCTTTGTGGTGCGCGATGGATGAACCTCCACCACCTTAGCGCAATGAGTCTGTACACCTGTAGCACCACCAACAACCAAGCTGAGTCTCAAGGCTTGATCACCGCCCTCGCACGACCAAGTGGCTTGCGGTTGCCGTCGTTGGCGACACGCAGCTCATCCTCTGCCAACTCGAGCAGTATAGACGACGAACAATGACAACCTCTTGGAGTCGTTATCACGTGGTGAGAGTGGTGCCCAGATAGAATGCAAAAGAAGACAGGCAAGTGGAGCTCACGAAAAAAGCTTTTATATAGTAGCATGTGAAGGAGGAACATGCATTTTGTCTTTTTGCCAGTATAGAGTGATTCCGCGGTCGTCAGAGCACAACCACTCAAGTGGGATTACGCCCAACCTAGTACTCCGGACAGTAAATCGGCCAGCGGTTGCACCAGCGCAACGAGTTAGGCTCGCCAGGACGGCTGACTTCGACATTGGTGTTCTCCAGCGCTGTCTCGCTCCCTTCGGTGCCACGCAGCGCCGTGGTCTCGGCTTGGACTTGAGCGATCGCGACGAAAGCGATGGCGGCGATAATTGTACGAAAGCTCTTCATGGGTTTCGTGTGGTAGTGAGAGCAAATTGCGAAGTGGGTCTTCGTTTCCTCGCCAAGTCCGGTGGTTTGTACACTATATTCTTCATACTCTTCCCACTATCGCTGTGTACCCTCTGCATGTAAGGTATTGCAGCCCACTAGTTGTAACGCAATATACTATATACTCCATGAGAAGAAGGAAGATAGCTCGCTGTGTACACCACTGATCTGAGACTGATCTCACTGAGACTGACACGGGATACCAATCCTACTACCATTGGGATATCAATCAAAGTTTTGAGGGCGGATCTGGACTGGCGAGGTGGTGTTGGTTGACACTCAGCGCTTTTCTTCGCCCACGTAACACGGCTAATACGCCTCTTCGGGGCACTACTCGTACAAGGAGGGTCTCCAACTTAAATCCACGGAACTTGAAGTATCATTCCTTTCGAAACGATAGATACTATAGAAATCACGAAGAGCTCCGTTCTAACCCACTAAGTACGCATTGGAGCATACGCACTTAGTAGTGCTTCTCAAAGTCTCAGGCGACAAATCCACCGCCATGCTGCGCGCCGTCGTGCGCTTCGCTCGCGACGTGGCGCAACTTCCGAGCTTTCCGCGCGTGCGAGAGATAGGCGTCGAAACTGTCGGTGACGAGGAGGCCGACGAGGAGGCCGACGAGGAGACGTCGGTGCTTCGGATCGTCGCGACCGATCCTATCCCAGGTCAAGTGCTGCCACCGAGCGACACGACGTGGCTCGCGCTGCTGCCGTTTCAGGATCTCCATGCCAAGCACGTGACGCCCGAGATTCGAGCCGACCGCGTGCGTGCACGACGAGCCTTTGTGGAGCTGCTCGTGCGGCTCGCGGCGTCACCACAGTATGGCTGGGACGCTGCGACCATGCAGTGCGGCGAGATGGTCGGTCCGCCACGCACCACGAATCCCGACAATGCGTTTTGGCTCGGCTTGCTGCGCGCGCTGTGGCCCGAGGCCGCACTGGACGTCACACAGCCGCTCGAACGTAATCTCATTGCGCTGAGCCGCGCGCGGCGGCCACGCTTTCTGCTGTGTCTCGACCACGACATGGGAGGCGCCGTGGACGCCACTTCGCTCTTGGAGTCGTTTCTGCTGCCGCCGGATGACGACGCGCCGCCGGTGTTGTATGGACCGACAATTGTGGATGGTCTGCCTGATGACGATGAAGATGGAGTCGTGGTTGAGATTGGACTGAGTTTCACAAGAGGCAAGATCTCGCTAGCGACGATGACGCAACTACTCGATGTCATTGACCGCGTTCACGCCAATAGAGACCCAAGCGCCAACAGCTGCATTCGCTTCCGTGTCACGACACTGCGCTTTGGTGGCGACTGCACTTTCCAAGGCAAGGCCCTCGAGCTGCTGGGCCACCACCGCCGCCGCGCGTCCAACAGCGTGCGCAGTATACGGCTCGGGAATCTGAGCGACGTGCGAGCTTCCGTTCGGCGATTGTTTCTCGCGGATCTGCTCACGCGTGGCCACTCGCATTTGCATCGCCTCGCAACGTCGACGCACGACAGCTTTGTGCCTGTGGCCGCGGCTGTGCGATCCGGAGGTGCCTCGCAACTTCAGGAACTCGACGTGAAGTACGCAGCGACCAATGAGAACGCAGCATGGCTCGCATTTGCGTTTTTCCACGTTGACTCCAAGTCGAGCGTGTCGTCGCTTTGCCTGCGCGCACCGAAAAGCAGACTGGACGACCATGCGTGCGACGCAGGGCTCACGCTCCCTTGGCTCGCGACCTTCAAGCGCGTGCTCCGCAGTGTGAGTGCCGAGCGAGACCTCGCGCACATGGAAGGTCCGCTTGATCAACAACCGCATCGTGTGCGAGCGTTTGTGCGGTTGCAGTCGAGTGTCGTGGCCAAAAGCGGGCCGTCGAAAGTCACGAAGACAGTCTGCACGTTCAGCGAGGTAGCTGGCGAAGAGGTGGAGCTGCTTGTACGATACAAGAACTCTCTGGCCGTTGTGATCCCGGGCGCCGGCGTCGGCTGGGTGCCGGCGACGGCCGTGATCTCGGAACGCACCATGGAGTCGTGTGTAGGGGTGACTGAGACTCCTAGTACCATCCCTATTAACCACCGGGTTACGTCCTTCACGTGGGATGGCTCCATGGCACTGTGTCTCGCGCCGACAACCAACCAGCATGTCGCAGCACTCGTGGATCTGCTGGCGATCATTGGAAGACCATTGCGGTCGCTGAATTTGCCGGCCATGAGGTTCTCGCGTGAACACCTCGCGCACATCTTGCTCTATTGTCCGAACCTCACTGAGCTCAACGTGAGCGGCCACGAGTTTGAGGACATCGAGCCGCTCGTGGACGCGTACGCGAGCGGCCAGTGCCGCATCTCAACACTGAGCATAGCACGTAGCAACGACAGTCCCAGACGGTACGATTCCATCGCCGTGCCCATGGCACAGATCCTCGAAGGTAATGGTCACGTGCTCCGGCAGCTCGTGGTCCATTCCATGCCGCCGTGTGCGCCTTCTCTGGTCAGTCAGACGGCGGTAGAACGCTTGGTCGAGCCCTTGGCAGTGGGTGTGAGTGACCCGCACTCCAAGATTGAGTATCTCCACTTGCCCGGGATCAATCTGCATGCGAGCAACACACTGCAGCTGCTCCAGGGTGGCTTTGCGCAGCGCCCACTAAGCTTTTCGCCCATGCCGCTGCGCGCCAAGCTCGCGTTTCTTAGTGCGATCTACCGGTTCGGCAGTGCGCGCAGTCTGGGGCGGCTAGACGCGAGTGTGCTGGGCGTGATATTTCGCTTCAGCTACGACTGCTTCGCGCGCCGCGTGCTCAAGAACGGACCGCTTGGTCTCGAGGCGTGTGCGTGCAAGACCTGTGCGCTGCGACGTTCATTGGGGTTGTGATGGTTGGGTTGTACTTTCAATCACCTCTATGTTGATATGTTAGTTGCTGGAGGCATGTTCATTGCCAAGTCAGTCTTTTCATATTCATCGTGCAGCTAGCGGCAGCTACAACGGCGCCCACAGGCGTCTCGCGTTTGATAACCACCGCACTCGGCCATTGTACTGAAGCCACACTCAAGCGAGACTCTGAGCCGCATCAGTATTGTGAGGTCGACCAAGCGTACACTGCGGACTCAGCGAATGTCGTGGAACGGTCGCTTGTCTTCAATGCGTGGGAGAAACTTGGTTAACCGCGTACACTCAGTTTGCTAATGCGGCAAGCAACTCACTACGATGCTGAACGAACGGAGCAAGTATGGCATTCCACTCCGCCGTCTCGTGATGCACCGTGCCTCCCAGCGCAATACGAACCTGGTCTTGAGTTCAAGCACGACGCAGATGAGAGTTCAAGCAAGACGCAGATCGCGACAGATCTCGCGTTCACGCTGTCGGGAAATCGAGCTAACAGCGCTCTTTCCCACTCGAAGTGGAACCGCTTCCGCTCGATTGTTTGAGAGAGTCCCGTACGTCTGGCGCTCGCAAAAATAAGAACGAGTGCAAGCTTGCATTCTTGGGCATCGCCCATGCAAAGCACGAAGGGCACAAGCAAGCGTATCCACGGTGCCATAAAAAGGCTGCAGGGAGAGATATCTTCACTACACTTGATTTTACCATTTCTAACTGCAATGACCTGCAGCTAAACTAGCCTAGACTTAATATTTAGCCTAGTCACTCTTCTGGTTTATGAAATGATGTCACTAACGTCCATAAGAGAAAGAAAGGGAGGGAAGATGGCGGCCGCCGGTGTGTACCACGAGCGCCAAGAGCTGCTGCGCTGCGGGATCCACGCGCTCAACAACGTACTGCAAGGTGCGTCTACTCTCATGTGCTCTCGTTGCTGCCCTTCCTTACGGGACTGACGTTCCAGCCTCTCGCCGCAGCACGCGTGGTGGACCAGCAGCAGCTCGATGCGGCGTGTCTGCAGCTCGTGCAGAACGCCGACGGCCCACAGTCGCCAGGCTCAGCTTCTGCGCCGACGTCGCTGCGCGCGCGACTCTGGAACCCGCACCGCTCGGCGCTCGGGCTTGGCAACTACGACGTCAATGCGCTCATGCTTGTGATGCAACAGCACGGTCCGTGCCCTCCCTCTCGATCCACGTGGGGAGCTATCAATAATCAAGTGTGGAACTGTAGGCTACGAGCTGCATTGGATGGACAAGCGACAGAAGATCACGCCCGAGACGGTTGATTTTGATGCCGTCGAGGGTGTGCTCTGCAACGTGGTGACGCTCGGCGGACTCTTTAGCCGGCTCGGCCTGGAGCAGCGCCACTGGTTCTCAATTAAAAAGGTTTGTTTCCTGCCGTTCTGTGCCGCTGCCTGTCGTGTAGCCTCACTCTCTTCTGCTTTGAATAGATCGACGGACTCTGCTTCAATCTCGACTCAAAGCTGCCGGCGCCAGCGGCGTTTGCCGGCGACGACGAATGCCGACTGTTTCTCCAGGAGCTCGTCGACACGGGCGAGTGCGAACTCTTTCTCGTCAAGAAGACGGGAACAGACGCGCGATAAAGAAGACTTGAAGATTGTATTGGAAAGCCTGAATATATATGGTTCGTGTGGGATAGGAAGCAGCCGGGGGTGGTCGTGTGCAGGGCTCAGTGCTTGGTCATGGCCGTGGGCTTGTGGTAGATTGGTGGGTTCGTGGTCGGCGGCGTGTGGACATTGTCGCGGCTCGTCGTGCGTTCGCGCGCGCTCACGTCGCGCGACGGCTGGAAGACCTTGAAGGCGTTCTTCTTGGCCGGGCCGTCGATGTAGGCAAAGAGCTCGTCGCTCATGTAGTACTTGTCCGTGCCCTTGTTGACATTGCAGTCCTCGCAAAAGCAGAGCAGGATCGTGTCGATGCCCGTGCCGTAGACGTCGAGAAAGAAGGACGCTGTCGCGTAGCCCAGTAGCCCCGTGATCTAGCAAGCAGACAAGGACGTTGGCAAGGGATGAGGCACAGTGAGGAGACCAAACGACCGTACCAGCATGGGGAAGATGGGCGAGTCCACTTTATCTAGATCGCCCAGAAAGAACGTGGGCACGTGCACAGGCGGATGGCGAATGAAGAGAAACATGAAGAACATGGCGAAGGCCGCAATGAAGAGCTTTCCCAGCACCATGAGGAACCTCGTGATGATGCTCACGGTCGCGACGCGCGCAGCGTTGTTGAAAAGAAGCAAGAACGAGTCCTTCATGGCCGGGCAAAAGCTGGAGCCTTTCATGGCCACGATAATATACGCGTTCGCATTCAGAAACTTGAGCGCGGCCTCAAAGCACCACATGCAGCACTTGAGGCAGAGCATGACGACGCGCACGGCACGGTTTCCCTGCTGCGCAGTCTTCAACTTTTGGTCAATGTACTCGAGCCCGAGCCGCAGCATTTGGACGACGGCAATGATCAAACTGCCGAACGCCATCGATCCGAGATGGTACCGCAGCGTGCGCCACATGGATCGGCCTACGACAAAGGTGCGAGTCTCGCGCTTGTCCAGCGTCCAGTAGTACTCGCAGAAGCACCCGGCGAGCGTCGTGTAGGCCACGGCCTGGATGAACTGGCTCGTCCAGAGCAGCCCAAACAAGTGGTAGATGAGCAGGTAGTTGGTCACGCTGTCATTCTCCAGTTCGGCCGAGACGGAGACAGTCGCGTTGCCACCCACGACGCTCGAGGCCGCGTTCTGGACGTCCTTAATGGACACGTTGGCCGATGTCATGATGTAGGCGGCTGCGACGATCCAGTAGGCAACGAGCCCCATAGCAAAGACCGTCGGCACGATGGGATACAGCACCAGCGACGGCATGGTCTGCAGCGCCTTGGAGGCCTCGCGGATAATGCCGATCGCGATGCGGATCCGCGAGCACATGAAGATGAGCACGAGGAAGAGCGCAACGTCGACGCCGATCATCACGTAGCACGCGATGGCCCAGTAGTGGACCTGGTTCTGCGCGACCTGCCAGCCGCTGCCGTTTATGTAGTTGGTCGACTTGACCATGACGTTGTTGACCGAGTCCGTGAGCGTGGCCGACGAGATGCCCATGCTGCCCATGGCGCCATTGATCTTGGCAGCCGAGAGCAGGCCGCCTTCATACGCACAAAAGAGCGTGATGACCAACTGCATGACAATCACCAAGAAGATGACGAGCCAAACAAACACGCCGGCGCAGTACCGCAGCAGCAGCAACCATATAAACCCCAAGACGATTGCAAAGAGACCGCCGCACACAAGATCGGCAGTGCGGCCTTTTGGACGTCGCCGATCCAGCGTGCGACCATGAACCAGCGGCGGCTCAGCTCGTCCGTGAGCGGGTCCGAGCGCGCGCTCGAGATCTGTCTTTCCTCGCGCGTGACTTCGATGCTCGTGCAGTTGGGCCGTAGCGCGAGGACCACGTCCTTGCAGTCGGCGGTGCCGCAGTCCATCATCGGGTTCAGAATCGGGTCGCTGCCACATGTCTGGCGCACGCGCGGGTCTGCCAGATACCACGCGGTCTCGTTCGCCGAGCAGTCGTCTGCACACCGCGCGAGCTGCTTGACCTGGACCGTGCTCAGCTCCATGCAGCGCATCAACACCTCGGTCGTGTTGAGCATGAGCCGCCACGGTGAGCCAGCCTTGGTGTCTTCGACGTTGATCCCCGCAGACGTCGAGACTATGTTGATCGGATCAATGTTCTTGGTGTAGTCCTTGTACGCGTGCGCGTACTGCGGATTCGCCGAGTCGTTGGTCATGGGGCACTTGGGCACACAGACGCCATAGAACTTGCGCAGCGTCGCCGGCGTCATGAGCGACGCCGCGTTATCGGTGTTGCTGCCAAAGATGGCGACGAGGTCCTCGGACAGACGCGGGTACAGCAAGTACGGATACTCGGTCAGGTCGTAGGCCGGCACGCCGTCTTTCGCCGCGACTTTCAGTCCGCACGTGCGACCCATCCAGTCGGTACCATACACCAATCGCTTGGGCTCGCCGTGCGCGTACCCAACGGCTGCGATGATGATCATGCCGACCCAGAAGAGTACAAACACGAGCGAGCACAGCAAGTCGGTGCACTTGCGGTTCTTCGGCTTGAACGGATTGGCCCCCTCGGCAGGATCCACTTGATCCTAGTTGCACAGCGTAAACAGAGTCAGTGTATCTCAAAGGCGAAGTCGCTAGACTCATGGCGGCAACACGCACCTCGGCATTGGCGCGCTTGCAGCACACGTTCCCCATGGCGGAGAGCGTTGTTCCTGCGCGGGCAGAACGAGAGACTGTGCGTCCAAGTCTTCAATGAGAGACTACGACTCTGGGCGTTTGGTGGAGGCGACAGTCGTGAGTAAGAGAGGGGGATAGCAGTCCAACGCTAAAGAAAAACCGCAGCCATGAGCTGTCGTTTCTTGGCCCCCTCGCCGGAGACGGAGAATAATATGCGACAGTGTCGCTTCAGCCAACAGCCCTCATTGCAGTCGCAGAGCCATTGTATATTAAGGCACTGCGGACGAGAAACCGAGGAGTCATTTTCGGTCATGGCGGTGAAACCACCGAACCCCATACGAAGCGGCGCTAAGTGCGCATCCTCCTTGGTGGTCTCTTGCCCTGTTCCTCGAGAGCTCTTTGCGATCATGCGGAATGTAGCCATGTCGTGAGTGGTGGTCTCTGTCCCTAACCCAGTTGACTAAACAAGGGGCTAATCCCCTGATTCAGTAGGTTACGCTTTGTACCCTCCTCCATCCATACAGGGTATCCTCATCTTCACTTTTGGATTTCTTGGGGGAAAGGGAAACCATGGCGAGCTTGGCGTTCTTGGACGCGCTGTATGCGGCGTTTCCGACGCCGCAGGGACCTCCGGCGGCGCCCACGACCGCTGCAATCGATGCGGAAGCGTCGGCTGCACCAGGCAAGGCCAAGAAGCGACCAGCGCCCGCGGCCTCGCGCGGGAAAACGACGCCGCCACCGCCACCGGCGCGGCCGAAGTGGATGGAGCAAGCAGATGACGCGTTTGCGGATCCGTTTGCGGCGCCACAGTACTCAGCGACCGACACGCAGCTGCTGCGCGTACTTTGCGTGGACCACGTCGACTTACAGGAGGCGAGCGAGCGCGAGAAGACGCGGTCCGCGGTCGGCGCCGTGGTCACGACCAAGCGCCATGCGCCCGAACCAAAGAAGAAAGCCGCCGCGATCCCCCCGGCGCAGCAACTGCTGCAGCACTGCGCGCAGTACGTTTCGTCAGCCGAATTCGCCGTGTTTTCGGACACGGAGCTCGCCGAGACGATCGTGCAGACAGTGGAAGACGCGCGCGGCCAAGAAGATCTCATCCAGTCGCACTTGTTTGGCCTCGTCGGCGTCGACGGCATGGATCTCATTGCGTTTGTGATGCAGCACGCCACGCAGATGGGGAAAGGGGGCAGTATCACGCGCCAGACGATCCAGGACGCGGCCAAGCAGCAGCAGCTTTTGGCCAGTAGTACTACGGGTGGTGGTGCCCGTCCCGCGGTCGCGTCGTCGTTCTCAATCCAGACGGCGACGGAGCAGCTCCAGCAAAAGCAGCAGCGCAAGGCGCAACGCAAGGCGCGCGCACAAGCCGGTGGGGGGAGTACTAACGACGATGATGACGAGGGCAATCTGCAGTGGGTCGAAGCCGCCGGGTACGATCTTGAAGTGCTGCGTCTCCAGCGCCAGTTTGAAGATGAAGAGAAACGCAATGATCCGACGTCACTGTTACTGCGCGAGTTTGGCGAGTTGCGCGGCGGGTACGACACGAGCGGCGCGGCCGGGCAGCTCACGTCGGCGGGTGCTCTGTCGTTGCCGGCGTCGACCAAGCGAACGTACTATAAAGGATACGAGCACGTGCATATCCCTGCCCACGCCAAGAAAGCGCTGGCCAAGGGCGAGACACTCGTGCCCATTAGTCAGCTCGAGCCATTTGCACAGTCGGCGTTTAAGGGCATGAAGTCACTCAATCGGCTTCAGTCCAAGCTCTTTAACGCGGCGTACAGTACGAATCAGAACCTGCTCGTGTGTGCGCCGACCGGCGCCGGTAAGACGAACGTCGCAATGCTCACGATTCTCCAGCAGATCCGATCCCACCTGCAGCGCAGTGAACGGAATCCGCTTGCGCACATGAAGATCATTTACGTCGCGCCCATGAAGGCGCTCGCGCAAGAAGTCGTGACCAAGTTTGGCGAGCGCCTCCGCGAGCTCAAGTTGAGGGTGGCAGAACTGACTGGCGATATGCAAATGACCAAGAAGGAGATTGAAGAGACCCATTTGATTGTGACGACACCGGAGAAATGGGACGTCATCACGCGCAAGTCGAGCGCGCAGCAGGCGCTGCTGAGCCAGGTCAAGTTGCTGATTATCGACGAAGTGCACTTGCTGGCCGACCAGCGTGGGCCCGTGATCGAGACGATTGTCGCGAGAACGCTCCGACGTGTCGAAAGCACCCAGAGCATGATCCGCATTGTCGGGTTGTCGGCGACGCTACCGAATTACGCCGATGTCGCCACGTTTCTGAGGGTATACGTGCCACCAGGGGATGCTAACGCGCAGAATGCAGCCGTCAACGGGGGTAAAGGCGGGCTATTCTTTTTCGACTCGACGTACCGTCCCGTGCCATTGGACCAGACTTTCATTGGCGTGAGCACGACAGGCAATGGGCTCAAAGATGCGCTCAATATGAGTGCGAGTCAGCTCACGAAGACGCTCGAAACCGAGGAAGACCGTGCCAAGAACAGTAACCGCAACAACGCAGCGCCGTCGAATATGAGTAAGCTTCGTCAGGTGCAGATGCTCATGAACAAGCTCGCGCTCGTGCACTGCCTTGCGCAAGTGCGCCGCCAGGAACAGGTTATGGTATTTGTGCACTCGCGCAAAGACACGGCCGCGACCATGCGTGCGATCATTGAGCTCGCGACTAATGACGAAGAAGAGCCCGATCTCCTTGAAGCGTTTCTGCCACCACAAGATCTGCCCAAGCTGCCATCGGGGATGATGGAGCGACTTACTAAGAGTCGCAACAAGGAGCTCAAGGATCTGTATTCGTACGGGCTCGGCATCCACCACGCTGGTATGCTGCGCAGTGACCGGAACCTCACGGAAGAGCTTTTTGAAAAGGGATACATTCGCGTGCTGTGTTGCACAGCCACACTCGCGTGGGGCGTGAACTTGCCGGCTCATTCGGTGCTGATCAAGGGGACACAAGTGTATAACTCGGACAAGGGTGGCATGACCCAGCTGAGCATGCTTGACGTCATGCAGATCTTTGGGCGTGCGGGTCGACCGCAGTACGACACGAGCGGCGACGCCGTGCTCATGACAACACAAGACCAGCTACCGCACTATCTGAGGCTGCTGACCACGGGTATCCCTATGGAATCAGCACTCATCAAGGCGCTGCCCGACCACTTGAACGCTGAGATCGTCTCGGGCACGGTCACGAATCTGGACGAGGCCTGCGAGTGGCTCAGCTACACGTATCTTTACGTGCGCATGAAGAAAAACCCACTGTCGTACGGGCTCAAGTATGACGACGTTCAAGGTGATCCCCAATTGATCGAGCGGCGCAAGCAATTGCTCATGGACGCGGCCGAGAAATTGCAAGCTTGTCGCATGATCAAGATCTTGAAAGAGAAGACGCGGCTCGACCAGCCTGAAAACACTGGCAAGATTGTGTTTGCCGTCACGTCGATCGGTCGCGTGGCGAGCCACTTTTACATCCAGCACACCTCGATCCAGACCTTCAACGATCTACTGGACGCCAAGACTGGCGGAGGTGGCGACGACACTGAAGACAACGATCTCGACTGGGAAAAGGCACTGCTCGTGCTCTGTAGCAGCAATGAGTTCGAACAGCTCAAGGCCCGCGAAGAAGAAATGAACGAGCTCGAGAAGCTCCAGCGCAATTTCTGTCGCTTTGACGTCCGTGGCGGCGGCATGGAGACGTACATGGGGAAGACGAACGTCGTGCTGCAGGCTTTGATTGGGCGTGCGCGGATCACGAGCTTTACGCTCATTTCCGATACGAACTACGTGGCACAGAACGCTTCACGCGTGTGCCGTGCGCTGTTTGAGATTTCACTGAAGAAGCACAACGCACGCCACGCCGAAATGTTCCTGCAGCTCGCCAACAGCATTGACCAAAAAATGTGGTGGGACCAGAACCTCCTGCTCCAACTACCCAATGTGCCCATGGACGTCGTCGCCATGGTCGATCAGCAAAGGCGATTCTCCCTTTACGACACGCTCGCGGACGAGTCGGGAGAAATAATTGACAAGCTCCCAGCCAAGGCGCGCAAGTGGGTCACGCTGCTGCCATTTATGGATGTAGAGAATGTGCTCGTGCAGCCGTTTGGGGGGAACATGCTGCGGATTGCGTACGCGTTGCGGCCGCTTTTCCACGAGTGGCGTGAACATGTCGTGGGGGGACGTACGCTCACCTACTGGCTTTGGGTCGAAGACGCTGTGACCGGGTTCATCTACCATTCCGAGTACGTCGCGCTCCACCAGAGCCGTTTCCTCGGCTGGAAGGAAGGCACGCAGCGCCTTGATATGGAGTGCTTTGTGCCTGTATTTGTGTCGAGCGAAAGCAACGAGGCCAACTATGTGGTTCGCCTGCTCTCGGATCGCCTGGTCGGCATTGAGACGTATTACGAAGTGGCCTACACGCCTGCTGAACCGGAGAGCAAGAAGACGGACAAGGAGAAAGAGAACGACATGTACACCAAGCTGCTCACGCTGCATCCGCAGCCACTGCAGTCGCTCCAGAACCCCGTGTTCCAGTCGCTCTATGTTTCCAAATTCCAGTCGTTCAATCCGATTCAGACGCAGGCGTTCCACCAACTTTACCACCAGGACGGCAACGTGCTGCTCTGTGCACCAACGGGGAGCGGCAAGACACTGTGCGCCGAACTTGCGATGCTCCGCGTGTGGAACAAGGTCGCCAAGGCACAAACGGAGACGTCATCAAGCGAGCCGTCGCTTATCGTGTACATCGCGCCGCTCAAGGCGCTCGCTCGGGAAAAAGTCGCCGACTGGAAGGCGCTCTTTGAACGAAACCGCGAGCTCCGCAAGAAAGTTGTGGAGGTCACGGGCGACACGCTGGTCCACGTCGAGTTTATCTTGAACAAGGCGGACATTGTCGTGACAACCCCCGAAAAGTGGGATTTGCTGACGCGCCATGTAATCATCGGTCGTCAGCTCATGCGGCGCACGGCGCTCGTGATCGTTGACGAAGTCCACTTAGTTGGCGAGGCGCCGCGCGGTGCTGTGCTCGAAGTGCTTGTGAGCCGTTTGCGCCGCTTCTCTCGCGATGGGGGGAATGCAATTCGTCTTGTGGGTCTGTCGACGGCACTGGCGAATGCCCACGACGTCGGTCAGTGGCTGGGCATCACCAAGGACAATGGTGGTGAAGTTTACAATTTCCGCGCGTCCGTGCGGCCCGTGCCCATGGAAGTCCATATCCAGGGATTCCCGGAACGCCACTTTGTGTCGCGCATGGCTGCGATGAACAAGCCGACGTTTATGGCGATCCGCACGCACTCGCCCGAAAAGCCGGCGCTTGTGTTTGTCTCGTCTAAGGCGCAGACGAAGTTGACGGCGCTCGATCTCATCTCGTTTTGCGTCGCGCAGGCCGATAGTGGTGTCGGCGGCAGCACGGGCGGCGCCAAGCCATTTCTCAAGGTCGACGACAGCGTCATGGACGCCATCTGCAATAGTCGTGGAAGCCGCGTCGTTGATGAGACGCTGCGCCACACGCTATCGTTTGGCATTGGTCTCCACCACGCCGGGCTGGCGCGCAGCGACCGTGAGTTGGTGGAAAAGCTCTTCCGCGACAAGATGATCCAAGTTGTGATCTCGACGTCGACGCTTGCATGGGGCGTGAATCTGCCGGCGCATCTGGTCGTGATCAAGGGAACGGAGTATTTCCAGAATGGCCGCTACCGGTCGTACCCGCTGAGTGATCTGTTGCAGATGATTGGCCGCGCCGGGCGACCGCTGCTGGACACCAAGGGCGTCGCGTGTGTGCTCGTGGAAGATGCGAAGAAGAACATGATCCAGCGGCTGCTGTACGAGCCGCTTGCGATTGAATCGACGCTTGGGGACCACCTCGTTAACCATCTCAACGCCGAAATTGCGGGTGGACTGATCACGCACACCAAGGACGTGGTCCAGTACCTCAGTTGGAGTCTTTTGCTCCAGCGCGTCGTCAAGAACCCGAGCTTTTACGGATACGGGCAGCAAGTGGAGGGTGGCGTCGAGGCGTTTTTCAAAGCGCTCGTGGATACAACCGTGCAGTCGCTGGTCGACACGACGTGCGTGACGCTAGACAAGAAGTCGGGTGATCTCCGACCCACAACACTGGGCAAGATTGCGTCGGCATTGTACGTGGACGTGCGCTCGGTCGCGGCAATGCAGTCATCGCTCTCGGCTGCCATTACCCAAAAACGCAAGGCCGATGAGGAAGCACTCAGCGACGCGGCGTACTGGCAGCTGTGCGTGCTCCGCTCGATCTGCGCGTCGTGTGTCGAGCTTCGCGAGACGACGCCGCTGCGCCACCACGAAGTGCAGAGCGGACTCGCGGCCGAGCTCTGCGCACAAGTCGCGTTTTCACCCATGACGAAATTGTTCCTGCAGCCCAAAAAAATGCTGCTCGAGACCCATGGCAGTGAACTCAAGGCATTTTTGCTCGTGCAAATGCATCTCCAGAAGAAGCGGATGCCGTCGAGCGATTTCACGAATGATTTGCGGGCATTACTGGACCAACTGCCTCGTTTGCTTTCGGCGGCAATTGATATTGGCGCACTGCTCCACCGCAAGGAGCTCGTCGTTGCGGGCATTCAGCTGTCACAAGGGATCGTTCAGGGCACCTGGCTGTCGGTGACGGAGGAGCCAACTATCCTCACGCAGCTACCGTTGATCACGGACCGTGTTGCCAAGGAACTCCACACAAGTTCCAAGATCACGAGCTTTGAAGATCTGCGTGTCTCGCTCAGTGATAATACCAAGCGAACACAGCTGCTCGCCGCCGTCAAGAATGCCGGAGGCTCGTGGAGCGATGCCCAGCTCCAGGATTTGCGTCGTGCGGTCGACGGAATCCCGCGGTTCCACGTTGTGGCCTCCACGAAACCAGCGGATGGTACGATCGTCGTTCAGATCGAACTCAAGGCCGTCGATGCGTCGGCGCGTTCAGAAGCAACAGCGCTGGCCAACGCCCACGCGAAGAAGCGTCTCCAAAAGCCAAAGCCCTACGGGTTTTACTTGCTGCTAACGTCGACGAGTTCTGGTGAAACGCTCCAGGTCAAGCACGTCACGTGGAAGATTCCTCGCGTGAACACGCTGTTTGCGCCTGTTGCTGTCGGCGGCGGTGCCTACAGTGTTCGCATTTACAGTGACGCGATTGCCGGTATTGACCAGGTCGTCGAGATTCCATAGTATCCGTGTAGAAACTGTGGCAATGTTAGAAATTACGAAGAGCTCCCGTCCTTTCCATCAAGTCCGTCTTCCTCGGCGTTCGATGACAGAGTGCAGCCTTATTGGTACCGTAGTACGTGGCGTGCGACGGCTTGGCGACCAAAGGAAAAGATCAGCGACAGCGTGTGGGCGTCGAGTCGACCCCATACGCTGGACGCGCTCGACGGCTGGTGCCCTTCGTGCTTTGCATGAACGACGCTCAGAAACGCGAGCTTGCTCTCGCTTGCAAGCGGCAGAATGACTGGACTCGCAGAAAAGTCGAGCGGAAGCGGCTCTACTTCGAGTCGCGACCCGTCGCTGGTGGGAGTGAGCGTAGTTAGCTGGACAAACTCGAGTTGTCGATTTGCCGATAGCGCGAGCGCGAGATTCGTCGCGATCTGCGTCCTGCTCGTATTTAAGACAAGGCTCGTGTTGCTTTGGGAGACGAGGTGCATCGCGAGACGACGGAGTGGAAGGCCATCCGAGTTCGGTTGATTCAGCATCGTGGTGAGCTGCTCGGCTATGTCGCTGTCGTTCGTCATGGCAAATGGATTCGAGAGACTGAGCGTATCGATCTGGCACTGTCCCGTTGCGTAGGCCTCGACCAGTGGAGCCATCCAAGTCACGCGATGGCCGCTGATGTTGAGTTCTCTCAGCTTTGGACAGAAGCGAAGGATCTGCGCGAAGTGATTGTTGTCAAATCGACAAGCTGGCAGCTGAAGGCTCTCGAGTGGTTTGCCCACGAGGGAGAGAAGCCGTAGCATACTGGCAACATGCTGCTCGGTGATCTCGAGCTGTTCTGCAATTCCAATCCGATCAATGGCCAGTGAGGTTACATGGCCATTGGTCTGGATGATACCACTCGTGATAATACTTGGCTCGGATCGGGAAGCGGTTATGGAAGCTACCGGGACCCAGCCGACACCGAGCCCTGGCAGAATCACCCCCACGAGGTTTCTGACTTGGGTGAGTTTCTCGACCACTTCATCACGCCCGAGTTTGCAGAGCAGCTTGGCGCCGGAGTATGGGTGCGATTTCACGGGCGTCGTGGAGTGGATCGTAACAAACACTCGGTGACCAGCTTCTTCGCCTTCTTCTTCGGCTGGTTCGCCCACGAGGTCCTCACTGGGCATGTGGCTCTGCAATGCGCGTTCAAACGCGTTGATCCATTCCTCGTCGAACACTGACTTGTCCTGTGTCGTGCGGAGGCATAGCGATGACACCGACGATTTCGAATCGGCATGGAAGAACGCAAATGCCAGCCACGCAGCGTTGTGCTCGGTCGGATCGTACCGCACGTCGACCTCTTCCACTGTTGAATGACTGGCTTCACGAAAGAGAGAGGCAAAGGCGGGGAAGCTGTCGCTCGCAACGACGCCCAGCCGACGCAACTTGCTCGCTGGTGCGCTGGTGAGACCCAAAAGACAACCTTGGACGGCGGCTGGTTTGACACCGTCGATAGAGCCGAGCGAAAACGTCGTGAGATCGAATTCTGGACTCCACCGTTCGCCGATAGTCTCCATGGCCTTGGGCTGCACGGTGCAGCCCACACCAAATCGAAGTGCCGAGACACGAAAGATGATGCCGTCGGCGCGTCGCTCGCTCGAGTGGAGACGATGGAAAACGTCAAACAGTTTGGTCAGCATCGCGTGGGTGATCTTGCCCGTGGTAAAGCTGAGCCCCAGCTCGACGATACGGTGAGGGACAACTGGCCCAGGCGGCAGCGCACAAGTCTCCATCACCTTGCCCCATACATTGACCCCTCCTTCTCCATTGCTAGTGACGACGTCGGTCTTGTCCGCCCAGAGAAACTGATCCAAGAGGTCGGCAAAGTCGATTTGACTCGGGTCCGAGTCGACGCAGAGCAGGAACCGTGGTGACGGTGAGCGGCTCAGCGCCACCAAGCAGCGCTCGAGCCCCATAGATCGATCAGAGGAAGCATCGGGACTCAAGTCTCGCAGTAACTCTAGCCAAAAGGAACGGCGTGGATTGGGCGTCTCCTCTCGCGGCCGCTGACCACCGCACTCCATCATCGCATCCCAGCCAAAATGCTGGGAAACACTCAGTCGCACCAGTAACAAGAGCGCAGCCATGCGGCGCTCGACAAGCGCGGTCGCCCAGGCGGCCAGAGTGGACTTGGAAATGTCTTGGAACGGCCGCACAGCGAGCCATGCGTCTCCTGTGCGTGGCAGAACCTGACCGGAGATGTGGCAAGTTGTGAGAGCACGCACGACGGGACCCTGGACGCCATGGATCTGTACAGAGCTGTCGTCATGGACGGTTTCCGCTATTGGTGCCGACGTCGGGAAGCTTGGCAGCAGCGCGATCTCGCGCACGTAGCGCTCAACGGAAGACTTTGCCGCACGGTAGAACACTGTGGCGGGCATCGCTCTTCAATAGGATGGAGCCGTCCTTATTATCGTAGCCCAGACAGAGCTCTTGGCCTTGAGCTGGGCTCGCAACTCTATTTTCGTGTGCGCTCCAACGGAATCGAGTGTAGAAGGTCGCACGCGTTCCACCGTTGGGGCACGTTTCCACTCTGCTGCATGTTCCGAAATGAAGGCGGCGGCAAGAAAACGACGCCCCCCTGAACCCCACGGACGCGTGAACTGAGGACCCGATCGTCTTCACTCTGGATGGGGCCAGAGGTAATGCTCGGCGAAACGGTGCGATGTGTCCTCGTTCGGTATGTAGCACCGACGAAGAGCCCGACACACACCTCCTGCCCTGCAGACGCAAAAGAGGAAGCCGCAGACCGAATTTGTCATGTTTCGCTCTCAAAACCTGATTTTGGTACCAAAATCAAGTCGTTGCTCCAAAGTTTGGGTTAAACTGACCATGGGGACAGCAAAACGTAGGTTTGTTCAGAGACCCACTTTATTTATCCTTGTTTATCGCGTTGCTAAATTTACCCACTGTCTCTAAAACAGTGTTTCTCTAAGCACGTGCTAGGCTCAGAGTGTTTATCCTTGACTTTGTCTTATTAGAGCCTTCCGATAGCCAACAAACCTCCGTTTGTTCGCGATATTGATGACAAACTGATGGTTCCTCCTCTCTAAGCACAAATACTGGTTCATCTTGACCATCTGACCACACGACCTCAATTAAGCGCTATT
>JAADXL010000414.1:0-28111 GCA_023337755.1 Pythium aristosporum | reverse complement strand
GTTCACTTCTGTATAGATGTAACGCAATATACTCCATTCAGAAAGGACTGGAAACTTCTCCCTGGCTACTATCCCAACCTGGGTTCGGTATGTACTTCTTTCGCTTCGTTGGTTGGCTGCTGCTGGATTTTGTTCTATATTTCAACCAATCAGCCATTTTTGTACCCTTCATTTCTACAAGGGAGAATTCTCAGAATACCCTACAACACCACGTCACAATGGTGCAACAACGGTGCTGTACCCAAAACGGTCATGGCTATCTTCTGAACTGTTATTCTTCGTTGCTATCCTAAGCCTAGCCTCTAATCGCTCTGGGGTTGGCCGGCGCCGCAGGACCGAGTACAGCCGAGCCAGTCGTAACTGGCACGGAGTGGGTATTCTCCTCGCTCAACAATGGGAGCCGGTGATACTGGTCCATAACTGGGTTGACGGCCAAATCGGTCTTTTGTAGACCCGCCTGTACACGACTTACTGCAACTAGTGAGATCATTGCGCAGCGGAACGTCTTCGTCTCCTTCCTAAGGAGAACAAACCGCGCAGTCTCCTGAAGAGGGACTTCTTGGCGGGCGGAACCAATGGCGACCGTGGCAGTTGGTCAATCTGGAGACGCCACGCGTGGAGTAGTGCGTTGTCGTCAAAGCACAGCAGCTTTTTCACGCGGTTATAATATCCGCACACAGCATGCGTTTGCGTAAAGTTGTCTGCTGTGTAGTGCGCCGGCATGGCCCACACGGATGCGGCCTTGAACTGCAAGATCTGGTGGGGTAGGACAGCAGCAACCCCAACGCCGAGCGTCAACGCACAAAACGTCTCACTTGCCGACGAGGTCACGCCCTTGGCATCGCACTTGTCTGTGTGGAGCCGTAGCTCCCCACGTCGTTCGTAGAGTTCGACCCGCTTCCCGTGCTGCGCGAGCGTTTCAGCCACTGTGTTGGCCAAGGCACGCAAGTGCGGAAGTACTGGGCGGTTGCTCATCGACGCGTCTTCGACTGCGTGCTTGAGATGTCGGACAAAATCAAAAGCGCGATCGTTGAGTGGCTCGGTCTTGCCGATCTGGAGTTCCACTTGCGTCAGCTTCTCGAGGGTCTCGCGTTCACGAATGTGAGTCTCCACGCGGATCGACAGTGGGAATCCGGTGACGGTTTGAATCCGGACGGTGTCTCTGCTCACGGGTACGGCACACTCGATCGGCAGCTGGCTCAACTCGCAAATGAGGTCCATGACCCCATCCATGGTGGTCAAGTTCCCTTTCGTCCGGTCCGAAAGCTTGAAGCCTTTGACGTCTGCGTTGCACCAGAATCCAGACATTTGCGATGCCCGCATGGTTCTTCGCCTACCATTGGTGTCTGCGACCGCAGTCTGGATGGCCGACATGAAGCGAGCAGTCGACATCTTGGCGTTGTGGTTCCACCGAAACGCAATGCTGGCTTCGCCACCGTCATACTCGGTCGTGCAGATCTCGTTTCCGTAGAGCTCCACGAGCCAGCGATCTGTGCCTTGTTCCAGATGCGTCTTCCTCTTGACAGGAAGGAGGTCACGAAAACGTGGTGTCGGCATGCTTCGCTTGGCGATGACTCGCTTGTACTGGTACACCACGATAGACTCTTCTCGGATGGCGTGTCGCTCAACTGCCATTCTGTTCTGGGCTGCGACCTCGAATGCGACGGGCACCGTGCGTGTGATCTGCTCCCAGTCCATGGCGCCTTGGAGCGTTGCCGTGTTCTCTACCGACTTGAACTCGGTTGTGGTGCGTGCGTAGGGGCAAAACATCGACGGCTGTGAGAGCACTCGGAGCTGCTGCTTGGTGGTCTCTTCTAGTACGCCAAAGCCCAGGGACTGGTCGGTACATCTCCGCAACCGGGCGTTCAAGACCTGAAGTGATTCGTCCTGTGCGCCATGAGGGCCATTCATAACGATGATAGCGTCGCCCATGGAGTATTTGTTGTCTTGAGGATGGCGGAATTGTCTGAAGGCTGCGTATTCAAGAGTGAGCGGATTCCGCTGCGGAAGGAGTCTTGGGCTTCTAGATCATCCGGATGATCCGGATCATCTCCTCCGCGCCTGTCTGAGTATCAATGCAGCCCTCCTTCCGGTGAAATAACGCTGCATCTGTTGCTTCCCGACGGATCTCATCTTGGCCGAGCCAATCAACCAACAAGTGAACCCACAGCGTATCTTGTTCGCCAATGCCGTGCATTAGAATAGTGGGTTCCGTCACCACTCCCTGGACTCGCAAGTCGTGAGATGGCTGCAGTGTACTCATTTATTGTCGATGACGCGTCGGTTGAACCCAGGATTTCCTCTGATCAATTATTTACGAGATCCAATCTTGAACAGGTGGCCAACCGAGAGAACTGAGCTCGACCATGCTACTTGGTGCTTGGGGTGAGGTGGTTGAAAGAACTGTCAGTGTGCAGTACTAGTGTTTATTGCGAGGCGGAATCGTCTCGAATAAGGAACTTGAGCGTTCTGAATCGAAGCAGATGCGCCGAGTTCGGTACATGGAACGATTCAGGAAAGGCTTTCACAACGTGAACTGGATGCTTCCTGTGCAGCCACGGCCTCAACCTGAAGATCTACGTAGCACATGTCACAACATTATGCCTTCTAATCCACGCGGGCCCGATCAGTGCGGTATATGCATCCATGGGCAGTCAGGCCAACCCAAGAATCCAGACCATGTCACAGCATCCTTCTATTCCACGTGCAGCAAAGCAAACGTCCTTAATTCTCTCCTTATCGCTTCTCCCAGGGCTTGGCCGGCGCCGCGGCAGCGACTGCGGTCGAGCCAGCCGCCGCTGCCGCCGAGTGGGCATTCTCTTCGCTCAACAACTTGGCTGCGTCGTCCGAAATCCGCTCCTCGATCTGCTGGATACCGGGCACCGGTTCGCCCTTCTTGATCATCTCCATGACATCGGTGAACGACTTTGGGTACGGCGGCTCGGTGCTATTCTCACTTGACACAACCGACGCAGGGTCCAAGAACCCCACGGGCACTGGTGCCTTTTCTTCCTCGTCATCGTGGACGACAACGCTCGCACTCGCAGCAGCACCGGTAGTCCCAGCAGTCGAAGCAGCCTCGGTGGTCACAGCTGCCGCCTCGGGCTTGGCAGTCTTCTGCTCCAGGCGCGCGAGAAACGCCTGAAGATCCGTGTCCGCCTTGGTGGTCGACGCCGTCGTGAACTTTTTCTCCACATCGCTCGTCGTCGTCTTCACAGACGTGGCTTCCGTCGTACTCGTGCTTGATGACTCGGTCGCTTCCTCGTCAGCGTCCTGCTTCTCTTTCTTCTTCTCGTCTCGGTCTGCGTAAAACTCCTCAAGACTCTGCTGCGCAATCTCTTCGAGCGCGAGAATGTCGCCTGCGTTGGCCTTGGCGACGGCCTGGAGTGCCTTGAGCAGCGCTCGGAGGATCGCGAGGTGCTCGTCAAATTCGCCGTTCGAGCGGTCGAGCAAGTGCCACTTCCACTCCATGTTGAGACCCGTCGATTCAAAGCCCACCGACTTGAGCAGCTCTTCGTGGTGCTGTAGACAGTTGCGATTGGAGTTAGTCTTATCTCATTGTGAAATCGCAGTAAATCGCTCTCGCACCTTGAGCGGCTCAATCTTTTGCTTGAAGTTGGCGTTTGCTGGCGCGATACGACGGTAGCGAGGCACGTCCGGGTTCTACAGTACAGCGGACATGACATATTGATTAATAAACGGATGCTACAAGAGTCCTTAGATGAAAACCCCACGAACTCACCTCAACGAGGTTCTTGACATACATAATCAGAATGCCCGACGCCAGTTTGAGCTGCTCGATCGTGTTCTGTCCCAAACAGATACACTCACAGACGTCAGCAGTCGCGCACGTTCTCCACTCATGCTCTCACCGTCTCCGTACCTCCTGACGGAACTTTTTGAGTGCCGTCTGCATACGCTGCGCGGCCGTCTCCTTCACGACAACAGGCTCAGAAATCACAGCGACCGACGACGATGACGGCGTCAGCGATAGACGAGGCGGAATCCCCAGAGAGCTGCTGCTGCTACTGGCGGTCGTAGCACTGGCAATCGTCGCCGTGACAGCTGCACCGCTCGCTCCGGCCACGAGAAGCGCCTTGAGCGTCGACACCTCCGCCTTAAGCTCAGCAATCGCCTGGACCGTCGCCTATTCCGAAATCGCAGAACAAAAACTCATATATCTCAGCATTCTGTGCCATATAATGGTTCCACAAAAGAACGCCAAACCTGTTCTGCGATGGTCGATGTGATCTGGCTTTTCGTGGAACGGTTCCGCGTGAATTCGTCCTCTTTCGTATCAATGGCCGCGCAGAGCTTCGTGAGCTCTTGTGTCTGCGTCTGAATTGCATTGGAGACGTCTTGGAGACTGGTCAGCAGCGCTGCTTCGCTCTGCTTCTCGTTCGCCGTCGCCTCGTTCTCTTCTTCGTCGTCCTTGGCTGCCTCCAGCATGCGCCGGGAACTGTTCTACTCAAGAATAAAACGATATAACGTGAATACTTCCTCCAGGGAGAACAGAGAGTCGGATGCCGAGATAACGTACAAACCAGGGAAAGTACCCGGCCTGCACCATGTAGTTCCACATGAATCCAAGAATCGTCGCGGCACCGACGACCGATGAGATTGTGAGGATCACGCGCAAGTACGTGGGCATACGGCGGCGGCGTATGAGTTGCTGCACGGGCGCTGCCGCGGCCGCCACCATGGGCGCCACAGCCGCGACGCCCTGCGCAACGACGGGGGCCACTGGCGCGACTGGCGCCGACCCGGTGTCCGGCTCGGTCTGGTACCGCTCAATCGCCTGCTGGATCTCGTCCTTGGTCATGCCCTTCTGCTCCAGAAAGCTCACGCGCTCCGAGAGCGGCGTGGCCTGCACGTTCGGGTGGCGCAGGAACTTGAGTCCATTCTCGACCATCTCGGGGCGCGTCATCGTCGTGTGGAGATCCGCGGAGCTGTTCTGGCCCAGAACAGCTCTGCTGGTTGAGTTTTCGGTTCCGCCACAAACGTCGACGTGAGCAAAAATCGGAAGAAGAGCAGTTCGTACTTAGCCGAGTTCGGCAATCACCGTATTTATGGATCATGAAAAGATTGTTTATGGTTTTGAGGTATATGTTTGCCGTGCTTAGATAATTCACTTTTATAAACTGCATTAGTTCGCCGCGATCGACTACCACTCGCGCTAGTGGCGCGCATTCAGGGTCTTGCTCGGTCTGGTATCGCTAAATGGCCTCATCCTTGGCCATGCCCTTCTGCCATGCGCTCCCCGAATCTGATGCCGCCTGCATGCTCGGCATGCGCAGGGACTTGGGTCCATTATTGAAAACAGACTGTGTATATCCCGCCGGATATAGAGATTGCTTGATCGCATTTCAATTGCACTGGCCATCGAGCTTGAAATGTCCCTGTGGGACTTGTGCTAACCAGAATCACCGCCTAAGGTTGGCGTCATTGGTGCGCTATCAATACTTTTGCCAGACGCCGGAACTCTGTCAGCATCGGCTTGAAGTCTTCCTGCTGGAGTGGGGGCTGTACACACATATTTTTAGCCTCGTTCTAGACTTTCATGAGCGAAACCCCACAGGAGCATCCTGGCGTCACAGAGGGACTGAGCGTCATCTCTATCCAGCTCAGATCCCAAAAGGCCCCCCTATCGAAATGGCGCGGTGGTCGGTTGTCAAGCTCGTGCTCCTGTTGCTCAACGCAACGTCGACAGTGCTGACACTGTTCACGGGGTTGAGCGAGAACCCCGTCATCGTCATGGTCACGGGAAAGTACGACCGCCTCCGCGAGCGACTCCGCGACGGCTCCATCAACACGGACATTGCCGACGCAGACCACTTCCGCATCGACACGCTCGCGCCGCCGGCCACGATCGCCGACTACAAGTTCATCACGGCGCCACCGCGCAATCCAGCCACGATGGGGCTCAACCGCAGCGTGTGCACCAACATCAACACCAACACGGCGCCGGTCATGGCCAACTCGTACAATGACACGTGGGGCCAGGGTCCGCGCCGCGTACAGGTCTATTACTACAGCATCTCGGCGCCGCACTGCAAGGTTCTTAATGTCAAGCCGGCGTGGCATGACACTTGCGTGGCCGACCGTGCCCGCAACGCGACACTGTGCCACGAGTACGTGCTCGCCAACTTTGACGCACTCTTGAAGAACCGCAAGATCCGCATGGGCGTCAACAACGACTTTGGCGGCAAGGGTGTGCCACTCATGAGGTGCGTCGGACGGCCGCTCACGCCGCTCGAGTTCCAAGCTGACCTGCTCGCCCACCAGACGTACTGGTCCGGCGGCACGTACCACGTCTCCATCCAGACGAGCGACTGCCGCGGCGAGCCGCTCGTGCGGTCTGACGATCTGGAGTATACGCTCTTCCGAATAACGAACGTGGACGAAGGGAATGTGAGTATCCAGGCCATGCCGCCAGGCGGGTGGTTCACGCAGCTCGTCTCGGCGCTGTACAGCACCATCACGCTGTTCATGATCGTGCGGGGCATCGTGCTCGCGCTGTTCCACACGCGTATGGTGCAGTACCTGCCCAACGGAGTGCGGTACACCCACGACCGGCGATTCCTTCGATACGTGCTGCCGTTCATGCCGGCCGCGATCGCAGCCGCCGAGAATGACCGCTCCGTGATCACGTTCAAGGGCTCGCTGCTCGTGGCCTCGGACCTGTGGATGAACCACTGGCTCTACATGGACCTCAGCATCCTCGACACGCTCGCCAATCTCCGACTGGCCTACGTCACGCTTCAAGTCGGCACGTTCATGCTCAACAACAAGGTCACGTTCGAGAGCTACCTCTTTCTCATTGGCGCAGTCACGCGCATGACGTGGATCCTGTGTTTCTTGCAGACGCTGCTGCGGTTTATTCTCAAGTCCCTCGTGCGGCTCCTGCGCGCCACGCGGCTCATTCGGTCTACGACACGAGAGAAGCTTGAGTGGGGTATTGACGGCGCATCCATGTTCCTGACTTTCAAGCTCTACAACATCCTACTCTGTCTCCTGCTCTACACGCTGCTGCAGGTCAAGGGCTCGCCGTCGTTCATGGTGCGGGCCAGTGTCTTTAAAGTGGGTGTGTACGGTGGCATCCCCAAGATCGCCCATTTCTGGAGCAGCGAGATCGTGTGCGACTTCACGTCGCTGCTGGGCATTGTGCTGCTCGCGGGCCAGGCCATCGGCTTTGGACTGCTGCTCACCAAGTACAGATACGTCGCTGACAATAGCGTCATGCGGCTGCTGCAGAGGCGATACCTCATCTCTGGATGGGACTCGCTCCTGGCGGCGAGCATGCTCGGCCTGGATCCAGTCGATCCAGAGTTTATCGTCGACGGCTGCGGACGCACCAAGTTTGGCCTGGGTTCACTACTGCAGCTTCTCTATCTCTCGGGCCCGAGCGGCTTCACGCATCTCGCCGGTGACTATATCTTCCACGACGGCGGCCTCGCCAAGGAACCGGTGAAGTTCAAGTACCCCGTCGCAACGGCGCTTTCCATGGGGTTACTGACCAACTCCAAGTACGGCTCGGTCTTTAGCAAGGGCGTGGCCATCACGTCAAGTGACATCACAGTGGTGCGCACGCACGCCGCTCATCAGCACGCCTCAGCCAAGAGTGACATGGCAGACACGGTGGCGCCAATGAGAAAGAGCATTTTCGAGCGCAAGCTGCGGATCGTGACCGAAGGCTACTTGGGCAAAGTACTGCTCGTGGACGACGACGACCCGGGCCGCACCGTCACGAACAAAGAGACGGGGCTGCGCGAGTTTCAAGTGGTCGATGCACTGTCCGTCATCGGCATTCTCGACATCAAGTATCTGCTGGGCAACGAGAAGAAGATCCGCGTC
Source organism: Pythium aristosporum (assembly GCA_023337755.1). Lineage (NCBI taxonomy): Eukaryota > Oomycota > Peronosporomycetes > Pythiales > Pythiaceae > Pythium > Pythium aristosporum. The sequence goes on along the minus strand of JAADXL010000414.1, from coordinate 20,257 downwards.
GAGTAAGAGACAGAGAGAGAGACAGAGAGAGAGACAGAGAGAGAGACAGAGAGGGAGAGAGAAACCAAGCGGCATTTCCCTCGAGCGTGGCCGTCTCAACATGAAGAGTTCAGTATACCAAGTCATAGGATGAACGCAAATCTTCCTTTTGGATTGGGGTTCTGTTCATACCTTAAAAACGCTGATGGAGATCTCTTCTTCTGGTAGGGGGGAGGGTGTTGCTAATACTACAGACTAGGGAATGGACCGTGGAGGGCGACTTGGTCGCGTGGCTTGCACGGGTGGGAAATGGAGTGGAGCACGGACCCCCTCCCGTCGCTCTCGCTGTCTACTATACCTTGAGTTCTATCGAGACGTCTCGCTCGCTTCACGGCAGCAGCGACAGGAGGCGATGGGGCGACAGCAGCGGTGGCGACAGCATGGGCGGCGGCATCGACGACAACAGCGATGATGACGACGAAGAAGAAGACAGCGTCGCACCGAGCGAGAGCGACGGCAGCCCCGACTGCGACTGCGACGACTGGCTCGAGCCCATCTTGGTGTGCGCGCAGCAGTAGCCCGAGCGCTGCGCCCACTTTGGGCACCCGTAGAAGTCGCAGCGCTTGCCGCCGCCGTGCGAGCGACAGAGGCGGTTCTGGTGGGCATTCTTGTCGCAGCCAGCGACGTTGCACTGGCGGCCACCGCCGTGTGACTTGCACAGTCCACGCGTTTGAGCAAACTTGTCGCAGCCGTCGCGCTTGCATCGCGAGCCCCCGCCGTGCTCGGGGCACTTGCCGCGACTGAGTGCCGACTTGTGGCAGCCGTGCACGCTGCACACTTTGCCGCTGTGGCGATTGCAAAAGCCCGCCGAGCGACGCAGGTTGGGGCAGTCGGGGTACGAGCACCGCATCTGCTTGCGGTCGGCGTTCATAGAGTTGTTGGTAGATGACGGGAAGGCAGAGGTCGAGGTGGACGACGAAGACGAAGCCGATGAGCCAGTATGTTGGTGTGGCTGTGTCTTCTTCTTCTTGAGGGGCGGCATCGAGAGCATGGGCAGCGGCGCTGGCGGCAGACACGAGATGATGGGCTTGGCCGACCGTGCATCGTCGGTCTCGCTCGTGTGTTGGTCTTGGAAAAACGGTGGCGGCAGGCGCGCAAACTCTTGGATAAAGACGCGCGGCGGCGAGATGATGGCGTTCATGATAGACGGCGGAAGCGATGATGACGACGACGACGATCCGCCGGGTGTGTGGAGCTGGGGGCTGCCCAGTGAATTCGGGTTGAAGCGAGACTGGAGCGACAGTGGCGACTGGAAGCGGCCTAGTGGCGTGTGCATGCTGTCAAAGCAGATCTGTGGTAGCGACAGCTCCAAGTGGTGTGGCGTGCGCTTGTTGAGAGCGAGGTGGCGCGTGCTCGACGGCAGCGGATGGCGCGGCGACGCAAAGTCGCTTTCGAGCAAGAGCTCGCGCAAAATGTCGTTCTCTTCGCTCGAGCACTGCGGCACCCGTTGGCGATCATTCTCGACGTATCCACCCGAGAAGAACATGTCTGCGGCGGGCGAGAGAAGCGGGTCGGAGGTGGTGAGTACCCGCGGCGGTGGGTCGGGTTAAACGAGGGAGTAGAGACGGCCGAGATGGGAAATGCTTGTCTTGCTGTCTTCGATCTTCGAGGAGCGAGGCACCGTCCCGTGGAGAGCAAGGGAGATTGGTTGAAGCAACCACTCGACGGGCTGCAAATCGCAATTTGACCTTTCAACGCCGACGGCGCACACTCTCCCTCGTGCCGGCCAAGCTGTCCCTTCGACTGGGGAGGGAAGGGCAATCCATGGGTGACCCCTCTGGATTACGCGCAGCCGAACGTTCTCCCTACATAAAACCAAAACCCAAACGGTTCGATCGACTGAAACGACTCGCATTCTTCTTCTCACCGGTTTTCTTTCCGTGGCCAGTGCTGCAACGCTCGCCGTGCCGTCGCCCTACACCAAACCGCATTCGCCGTCGTGGTTCGCCAGGGTCTTGTCCGGCACAAAGCCCCACGCCGCTTTACACCGCTTGGTGGAAAGCGCCGCACCCTTTCGCGGCCTCTCCATTGCGACTATAAATGGGTTCGCCCTCCCCGGTTTCACAATTGAACGAGTGGATCTTTCTGCCCTTACGACGGCGGTTTCCAACCAGTGAAACCGACTTCAACCGAGAGACTTCGGACAAAGCGCCACGCAAGACTCGAGAGGGAACAGGAGAGAGCGATTCGAACGCATTGGCCTGTTGACGTAGATGGCCAGAGAGGCTTGGCGGAACATCCGAGGAACACCCAGAGAGCTGACGTACCTTACTTGGGGGTTCTGAGAGGAGCTTCTGAGTCGTCTTGCTCTTGTGGGATGTGCCACCTTGACGTATCGGCCGACAAGACTAATGGGATGGTTCGCATCGCCAAGTGTTGGAGAATAGAGACGTTCTCCCGCACCAGAACCGACCACGCCGCTGGCGATCTCAGATTTGAATCCGTGTGGCGATCGTCGAGCACTGGCGGATATGGTACCATACTTCCGCGCGCGTTGCTGGATGTTGACTTGAAGGCCGCACGCTACGTCGTCTCTTGCACATTCGCACCGGTGTGGGGCAGCATGGCAACACCCGCGATCGCACGCGTCACAGATAAACGACGTCATTCTTTGCGATCCTGCAAAGCATTTTAGACGTTCCGTCAGAGATCAAGGGGCCATGAGCTGTCCCCGTAAAGTTGCGTGGCTAAGCACCAAAATGAAGGCGACAACGAGTTTGCAATGCTCAAGAGCCCTCATTGATCCTTATTCCGCCTTATCTACATCCCGAGAAGACGCCGCACGAATGAGACTGAGTGTCTCGACTTGAAACGGAGTTTTACAGACCGGGCACGAGCTAAAGCCGTCGTTCTCCATCTATGCAAACAGAATAAAGCATGTGAGACTCGGAAACGCCTATCAGTATGTGCTATGGATAGTACCTTTTGCCAGCACGGCATACAGCAAATATGGCCGCATTTGGCGGCATAGGCCTTGCGTGTGATCTCGTAGCATACGAAGCACTGCGGGTCCTTGACCACGGCGGCCGCGCGCTGCTGTCCAGATGCTTGGTTCTTGCACCGCTTGTTTTGCTGTTGTAATCGCTCGAAAAAACTCGTAACGCCGGACTCTGCACGGCCTGACACCGCGGTGGCCCTGACTTCTCCATCCAGTGGAATTGTGAGACCGCTGGTGATGGCGAGTGCCATAAACCTATCTCGAATCGACGCGCTCAGCACTTGGGGCATGATCGCCAGCAATTCTTCACGCCCCGGCGGTCGAAGCAGCTCGCACATTTCTGTCAGTGGGGCATCCACGTCCTCTTCGTCGCGGAGCCGTCGGATCATGCGGTAGAGCTCGGCCACCTCTGCTGGCGGCAAGATGCGTCGCGCGATGGAAGGCAGCTGAGTGACTAGCGCCGTGGTCTCCTGGTCATGTTCGGTAGCAGGAGCCTCTGCATCGTCCTCTGTGAGATTGATATCAACCCGACCGGTCGGCTTGGGTGGTACAAAGGGGCGGGCAATCGACGACGTGGTGTCCACCATGGTCGAGCGAGAAGACGACGAAAACAGTGACCCCAGAGTCCTCTTTCTGGACACACTTGTAGCCTCGTGTCGAGTGGAGTTCGAGACAGCCTGCGCTGGGATGGTGGCTCTGCTGGTGGCTGGGTCCGTTGCACTGGTGGATCGCTTGCGCAGCAACTGGGGATCAACGTACGATTGCCCGTCGCCAATAGCTGTGGTTCGACCCACCACCTCTTTTGGGTTTGATGGTGGCTGATTGCGCAGATTGGAGGACGACGTCACGGAGTGCCCAGATACTGGCGCTGGTGTAGGAATGGGCAGTGCCAGCTCGGGATCGAGCTTCTTTGCCGGCTTGAAGGGAGCCATGACTGGTTTGATTGGGTTGGTTGAAGATCCTTCTTTTTGGTTGGCCTTGAAAAAGCGAAGCAGCCCAATATGCGCCTCACCTAGTGAAGGAAAACGATTCAGATCTCAGTTCAGAACACAACCCATCGCCTGTCACATGGAAGAAACTCTCCATACCGTAGGTCTGGAGGGTGCGACAATACGGCTGTAGCCACTTGGACAGACACTTCTGCTGTTGCTGGAGACCGAAACGCTCGTCACACAAAATGATCGCGCCGAAGTCATGGCGATGTCGAATGACACGACCGATGGCTTGATTTACGGCCCGCGAGGCTTGTTGGATGTACCAATTGTTGCCCGTGAGTTTCTGAAAACATAAAAGAAAGTTAGTAAAAGCGCACTACAGTTTGTATCAGAGACACGTACCGGTTCCCCTGGTGCCGCGATTGCTTCGTCGAGGATGCCTTTCTTCAGTACAATTTTCGGGTCCTTGGTCGGCGGGAATGGCAACCCCGTGATGACCACAGCGCGTCCCTTTTCGTTGGAGAAATCTATCCCCTCCGATACTTTGCCACGGCAGACCGCAAAGAACACGGCGCCCGACGGGTTGTGCTTGATGGTTTCGTGGTACTCGTCCACGACGGCCTTGAACTCGATCCGCCCGCGAGGTTCCACAAAGATGGTCTTGAGCTGCATGAGGCGATCCCAAATCGCCATAGGCGATTCCTGGGTCGTCGGCTTCCTCCATCGTTCAATGCTTTCTTCCAGAATGCCGTACGATGGGAAGAATACTAAGAGGCCGTTGGGCACCAAGCGGGCAAAGTTGACGATTGTGTTACCAAGCTCGACCAAGTACTCGTCCGTGGACCGACTGGCGTAGCTGGAATTGAGTCGCTTACCCGTGACACCCTTTCCCACGACACCCACCCACACTTGACTGGCATCAATAACGTGACTGTTCTCCAACCGCACGGGAAATTGGATGCCGAGCTCCTTGATTGTCGTCTCTAGTGGTGACAGCGTGCCACTTGCGCACATCCACAGTCAGGGTCAACTTCAAGAAAGGCAAGGCATACATAGAACGTAAACAAACCTCGTGAGAATGACGTTGTAGACGCCATTCGTCGCGATCTCTTCAAACGACACGCCCGGGTGGAAACACCAATAGTTGAACACTCGAGTCTTCCGACCAATTTTGCCTCCTCCGAATCCTCGCGACGAGTTCGGAGTTCTGCAGAGCACACGAGACCGTGAGCAAAACGAATCGAGATGTTTAGGAGGCTTGGATTCGTACCGATCATAACTCTCCTGAATGTGCACCCGATAATTCTTGGCCGCCTTGATTTTCAAAAATGCCGGATTAGATTTCCGTACGACTCAATCCACAGCTGGAGTTCCACACGTACCTGCAGGTGCTTGTCCTTATTTCGGAATATTGTACCCAGAAAGGAAAGCAGTGCGTCCAGTTTCGAAGCGGCCGTGCGCTGATCGTTACCTTCGTTCAGCAGCTCAATGATCTCTTCGACAATGCTCAGCACCAGCGGACACGTGTCGAAATTGACGTTGAACTGCTGGAAAAACTCGAAAATGTAGGCGCCAGGCTGGTTGGAGATACATTGGTTATCAGTCTCAAGGGGCGAAGAGCGTGTGATGACTTGATTCGGTTCTGTACCTTTGTGTAGCCACCCGATGACGAGAGCGGAAACGTGTTTAAACCCTTTTCGATTTCGAGCAGCAGTGCCTTCAGTGTCTCTGCGGACTGTGAACAACCAGAGCCTGGTCAGTGAGAACTGCTGCAGCATAACGAAAGCATTGGTATACTGTACCTCGAGTGACAGAGAGCTCGACGGCGGCAGATTGATACGGCCCTCGGAGAGCGCCTGGATAAACTGCTGCACTTCTCCGATACACCCAGCCAGATCATTCGAGGTCACGGCATACGACGCCGCCTCGCTCGCGACCGACTCGACATTGTGGGCCTCGTCAAAGATGAGCACGGCGTTCTCGAGCGAAATGCCGACGGCCTTGCGCGCGATCGGATCAATGAGGTAGTTGTACGGCACGAATAAAATGTCGGCGTCCGGCAGCAGCGTGCGCGTCAAGAAGAACGGGCAGATCTAGAATGACACGACGTGAATATCGTAGATAACACAATTGACAAATAGCGGGCATAATACCTTCTTCTCCTTCATCTTGTCTACGAGTTCTTCAATGTCCAAAATGGGCAAGTTCATCTTGCGTCCCTTAACGGCGTCAAAGCCCTGCTTGAAGCCGCATCTAGATCCAACGACATACAAATACCAAGTCAGCAATACTACTATAATCCCTCTTTTTCATACCCGCCACGCATACTTGCGGTTCTTCACGGCCGAGCGGCACGCGAGGTTCTGGCGCGTGCCCCGCAACTGGGAGATCTTTTCGTCCACGCAGAGATGCTCACGCGAGCCGAGCACGGCGACCGACGGGCGAAACGCCGTGCTCTTGAGCTCCTGGACCACCTGCTTGAGCTGCGAGTGCGTGCGCGACGAGTAAATGATGCGCGGCACGCGGTCGTCGCGCGGCTCGTCGTCTTCGCTGTTGTGGCCTTCGTACGCGAGCGAGTGGCCCGTCGCCGGCGTCGGCGCGTTGCTGGCGAGCGTCTTCTTGACGTGGCGCCGCCACGCGAGCGTCGCGCACAGCAGACACAGCGTCTAGAGGAGGATAATAGAGGTATTGATACCGGTAGTCTATTGTGGAGTGGGTTGTTTTGAGCGAACCTTGCCCGTGCCCGTGGGGCTCTCGAGGATGGCGTTCTGCTTGGAGGTGAGCGAGAGCAGCACCTTCTCCATGTAGATGAGCTGCGAGTCGTAGGGCTGGAAAGGGAAATCCACGGGGATCCCGCAGATCTCGACCGTCACCATGGCGCCGGCCTTGTCGGATTGGCGCCAAAATGAGGAACATGCGAGATGTTTCCTCCGAAAGTGATGTAGGACCACATAAATTACGGATTTACTTCACGTATTGTGTGGTCTACATATTTTAGGATGAATCAGATTGGAGTGTTGCCATGTCACAATGATTCTCAGCTCCATGTGATCCAGTTTGCTGCCCGCCAACATGCTCCCGTTTCTCAGTGTTGTCGAGCATCACTACAGCCAACCACACAGCAGAGGATGCGGGACCACAGAGTCTTCGCCCAGGAAACAAGTTACAAGACGTAAACAAATCGAAGTTGATTACCGGCGAGAGAAAGTTTCTCTGAGCAAGAACGATCAAAATTGCTAGCGCGGGCAACGGGCGTCACTGGCTTGCGAATCGAATACAAGTCTTACCTAACTCAGCTGGCACCTGTAGAACTTCCATGTCTCCGCCGGCGGCATCCATTGGCTCGTAAACATCGCATCGAGTGGCGTCGGCGGCTGCAAAAGTAGATCTCGAAGGTTGTTCTCCTTCCCTTGATCGTCCAAAGCACAGCTCGACACCACCACTCCATGATACTCGCTCAATACGCGTACAAATGCGCCAACGAGATGCTGGAACATGAGCCAAATCAATGAGACTTGTCTCTCGCCTGCTGCATCAGCTACTACCGCTTCGATGCGGATTGTCTGGTTGAGGGTGCGCAGGTCTCGGTCCACCATGAGGCGGCATGCAGTAGCTCCTTCTTCAGCTTCATACATGATCCAATCCGGCCCGGCAACCAATGCGAACCGCCGAGATACGCACGCCACCACTAGTTGGTCGAACAGTTGCGGCGGAAGCCAGTGCTCAAACTGGTACTCCCAGTGGACGCGAACTCGCTCCTGGTACGACGTGTCCTTCCAGATCTTGACGCGCAGTTTGTCCCCAAGAAATTTCCACGATGCGGGAATCCCAGTCTGCCAGGATGCCGGCACAATCAAGAACGAGTCCCACCTCATCACACGATCACCGTCCGCCGAATACACCAAATGGAAGTACTGCAAGAGCTTCTTCATGGCCTCAATGAGCTTCGTGTCATCCGTCGGAAGAGCGATCCAAAGCTCCTTCCCCTTGAGATCGCCGTGCGATAGGATCTGGCCGGTGTGCTTGTGGGTGATGACTTGGCGGATGAAATCAATCAGGAGCATTGGATCCAAAATCACAGTTTCCTTGAACAGCCCGACGTCCAGATCCTCGTACCAAAGCACGTCGCCCAAGTCGTGGAGTGTCTGTAGAATGTTTCGGCACAGTTCTTTGTCGATCTTCAGCATTGCTGGAAGCGTATCCACGGCGGCGAAAAGTTGGCTGATGCGCTCGGTGATGATGAGTGACTCGGCTTCTTCTCGGATATTGACAATTGCCTTGAGTACTTGAGAGTAGTTGTCGGGCATAGGAACACTCAACTCACTCTGGATGATCAGCTCTTCAACTGTCGCTCTGGCCGTTTGAACAGAGTCAGAGGACGTGCAGCTCACACAGACGACACGCGGCTCGCTCTTTGTCCCATCTGAAGTCTTGTCAGTTGATCCTGTTGGCGTCTGCATCTTCTGCGCTTTCACTTTGCTCTTCATCTCCTGCATCAATGCATGAACGTCGCGCAGTTTCTTCTCGAGCTCGTCCTTCAGAAGACGTTGCGTGACGCTGTTCTCACTGAAGGCATCCTCTTTCGTGGCGACAAACACAATGTCGGCATCCGGCCGACGCGTAAGAACCATTCGGATCCAGTTTTTGATCGCATCTTCCACGAACTCGTCCAATAGCTTCGTCTCCTGAAACGTTTCGTTTGCGAATATCGCTGCTTGCATGTAGGCGATCGCAAACGCATGGAGATCGACAAACACGAGAAACATGGTGCGTGGCGAGAAGAAGAGCGAGTGAGCCACTTGATATGCGTCCTGGCCAGCGAAATCCCAGAACGTGACCTCATGAATTGTCGCATCTTCCTGCCCAGGGATGGACTGCTTAAAGCGAAGCGGGAAGTGGTCGATGCCGATTGTGCGGTCGTCGCGGTGTTCGAGTTGAGGTTGAAGGGATTCGGATGTAATAGACTTGACGAAGTTAGTCTTGCCTGCGAAACTGGATCCAACCAGGCAAATCTTGCGACGGAGAATGACCTTCCGCGACGTCCTGATGCTTTCGATGAATGTCTGTGTACTGCTCGCGCCACGAGCGATAACTTCAATTGGGATGTCGGTAAGAGGTTTTCCATTGGCGTGTTGCTAAACCCACAGCAACATGCAGAGGCGAAGCGCTGGTGCTTCCTGGCGTGTTTTTCCTTCAGCCATTAGATTGTCCCACGTGTCGTCCCATGTTGAGCCATGCGCCACGACTTCTTGCAGAGTAAGCAGTGTTTGCCTGCTGACTTGAGCGTGCTCAAAAGCTCGAATGCACATGTGCAGCGGCTTGCGCTCGTACTGTCAGCATCCCATGCAAGAAAACGAGACATGTCAGTCGAATCTGATCAGTCCACGGCACGGAGTCGGGAAGAATCGGCCCTGCCGCCCCAACTGTTTCGCATACGTACCGTGTCTTTGACGTGGAGATCAGCACCTTGCCTCAAAAGCACACGGACGACATTGTTTGCGTGAAATGCACAAGCGAAATGAAGCGGTGTTTGTTCGAGCTTCAAGGGGAGGGATGATGGGTTCAGTCTCACTTCGTGCCCATAACAGGAACAACATACCTTGTCAAGGGCGTCGATTTCCACTTTGTTCTTGAGCAATAACTCGACGACTTGTACATGGCCCTCGCAGGACGCCATGTGGAGTGGCGTTTCTCCATACTAAAGATGATTGCATGTTGTAGGTACAGCCCCACAATAACGCGTGTTAGACCTTCAAAATATACTCCAACCCGCTCAACTCCACCCGTCGTCCCACGAACCATATCACCCGCATTCGGATCTGCCTTGGTTGCGAGCAACAACTCGACGACTTGCAGATGACCGCGGGATGCCGCCTCGTGGAGTGGGGTTCTTCCGCTCTAATGACAGAACGTCCGGATTAGCAGTCGCCGATTTTTAATGGACATAAACCGCCGCATTAAACGTTTCCTCAGTGCCAAACACACAATGACCGTACCGTTTCATCGCGGCAGTTGACGTCCACAGTTCCCATCGTTAACAGCGCACGCACCGCCACGACGTCGTTTGCTATGCTTGCTGTCAACAGAGCCGCATTCTCGTGCTTCATCCTGTTGATGAGTTTATCGCTGGGTTCCGGGTCAAATCTCAATGGTGGCAGCTTCGAGCGCCCAGAAGCGGTCGTCACACACTTGCTCAGATCGATGGTCGTCATTCTTTCAATGAACTCCCAAACTGGAATTCGCGAGTCCGTCATATTTGCCTTGGTCATGTGGCTGTCATCCCACACAAAGGACAATACACTCGCACGACCAGGAAACTCGCGTAGCACGGCTGCGAAGGCATAGCATAGGTGCTGGAAAATCTTGCGTAACCTTCTGGCCTGCGTTGTGTTTGCTGTACCTGGGACGACAGCCTCGACATGCACCGTTCGAAGGAGAGACTTTGGATCGCGGCCAAACATGATGCGGCAAGCGGCATCGTTCTCGATGAACAAGATCCAATCAGGACCGACATCAAGCATGAAATAAGGACTCACGCTCTTGACCACCAACCGATCGAACAGCGACGGTGGCAGTCCAAACTCAAACTCGTACTCTTGGTGGATGCGCACGACTTCGTCCTCTCTCTTGACCCGCAAAATGTCTCCGAGAAAGAGCCGCACGGCGGGTGTCTTGGTCTGCCAGATTGCGGGCACGAGCAGGTCCGAGTTCCATCGCATAATGTCTTCATCGTCATGTGGGTAGACTAGATGAATCGTCTGCAGCAGTTGCTTCATGGCCAGGACTTGCTCTCGATCGGTGAGCTCCATCCAAAATGGCTCCAACATGAGATCGGAATGGAACACGACCACGTTTTTGCCATTGTGGTTGATGGCTTGACGGATAAAATCAAGCAGGAGCAGCGGATCCAAAACCACCATGGCCTGGAACAGGTCAACCCCGACGTCTTCGTACCAAAGCACGTCACCGAGTTCGTGGAGCGTTCGCAAAATGGTTCGACAAAGCGCTGGCTCGATCTGCAACGCTGATGGGAGTAAGTCCACAGTCGCCAGCATCTGCTGAATCCGTGTGCACATGTCATCCGCGCGGCCGGCTTCCCTCACCTCAGCGATCACATTCAGAGCTTGCGCGTACGTATCGGGCATTTGGAAACTGCGGTCGCTCTGAAAAATCAGATTCTCGACTCGAACACGCGTCGCATGGACTGAAGCGTCAGACGTGACACTAGCAAACACAACCTTCGGCTCGTTGGTGTCTTCCTTCATGCCAGCAGCGACCGTCGAGTCGAACTCACGATCGTTTTGCGCATGCCAGTCCTCTGTTGTCCAGTGTCTCATCTTCTGGGCAGTTCCTTCCACTTTTCGCAACTTGACCGACAAAGCTTGCTCCATCACTTGTCTCATCCGTTTGTTCTCGGCGAGGACATCCTCTTTCGTGACAATGAACGCAATCTCGGCGTTGGGTTGGTGCGAGAGAATCAAGCGGATCCAGCGCATCACGGCGCGCTCCACAAACTCGTCCACTAGCTTTGTCTCCTTTAATCCTCCATTCGCAATGATGGCTGCTTCCATTTGGAGCGAACGCAAATGCTTCGAGATCCACACACACGAGGAAAAGTGTGTGTGACGAGAAGAACACTGAGTAGGCCACTTGATAGGCGTCGTGGCCGGCAAAGTCCCAGAACGTCACCTCGTGAATTTTCGTTTCGTGAGTACCACGGGCGGACTGCACAAAGCGAACTGGGTAGTGGTCAATGCCGATCGTGCGGTCATCACGGTGTTCAAGCTGAGGTTCCTTGGTTGTGATGGACTTGATGAAACTGGTCTTGCCCGCACAATTAGAGCCGACGACGCAGATCTTGCGACGGAGGACGACTTCATGCGACTTCTTGATGCTGTCAATGGACGCATGTACGTTGCTCGTGCCACGGTATTCGTTGACTGCATTAAGCGGTCGCGTTAAAGACGACTTTACGGAACGTCCGTCAATGAATGCTTGCGTGTTTGTAGCTCCATAGGGACCTCAATTTGCACGAACTGAGAATGTGAGAGTTGCTTCTGCTCTCGGATTTCCAGTGAGTCAAGCTCATCCACAAATTGGAGCGTACATTCTGCAGCGGTCTGCAGCTGTGCATCGCTAGTCTGGAGTGCGAGCTCACGAATCCAGCCCATGAGTTCTTGGTCAACGGTGACTTCCTCACGCTTGAGCCAAAATCCGACGATTTGTACGGCCTTGGTCTTCAGGAATGCATCTCCGTCTTTCAGTACGTGCTTGAGCTTCTCGAGCACCGCTTCAGATCTAAGATCGTCGTGGATCTGGCGCTTGGCCTTTGCAAACTTAGTCGAAAACATCGGGGCCATGCGGCTCGCCACGATCACGCAGCCGAGCGCTGTGAGTGCGTCGACCTGGGCCGTCTCTACTCCAAGGAGCTTGCTCAGGACCGGGATGGCTCCGGTCTCAAAGACGCGAATCAAATCCTCCTGGCCGGAACGAGCATAGCCATAGTCGCTCAGTGCGATCGCCGCTTGGTTGTTGTGGTGACTACCAAAGCGCAGCATCTTAACGAGTGCTGACGAGTTTGGCCTCAAGTCGTCAGCGCTGAACTTGCATATGCTGCAGATCAACGATCCGTTCTCGAAATTCATGCGGCAAGTCGGACACACGTTGCTTCTGCAAACTTCATAGCCGAGCTCTGATGTTGCCAGCTGCCTGAGCACGAAGATGACCTCCTTTATGGCTGGGCGCTTGTCTGGATCAATCGCCGTCATCTTCAGAACCAGCCCCCAGAGCTCATCGCTCATCTCCACCGGCCTCTCAGGCAATTTGCCGCTTCGGATCTTGACCTTGACATCGTCGGCGTCTTTCACATTTTCGTACGGGATATATTCTTCCCACTCATGGCCTCAATCATACACATAGCAAACGAATAGACGTCCGATTCGATCTGCGCCTTGTTCTCCAGCGCCTCGGGTGCACGCCACTGCAACGCACCAGCTCCTCCCTTGACCGGACCGTGCCGTGCCCTGCGGCGGGTCAAACCAAAGCCAGCCACGCGCGCGTATCCATCGTTGCCAACAAGAATATTGTCAAGCCTCAAATCGCCGTGGACGACCTCCTTACTGTGGAGGTACTCGACAGCTAACGCCGACTGGAACAGCGGACGCCACATCCTCGACTTGCCGCATGCCAAAGCCCTTGATAGATCACCTTCTCCCACCTTCTCGTGCACGATGAAGGGCAGCGCCATCACGTGGCAGACTCGGTAGACGTTAAGCACGAATGGATGCGAGTTCTTGAACCAGAGGTCAGCTTCGTTGTAGAACCTCTTGCGCCACTCTTCAGTCAGCTGCTCACCTCCTGAGTCTGCGCGCAGGAACTTGACGACGACTTCGATGGAGCCCCACGTCCCGTAGTGGTCGGTGCCAAGCGAGCCACCAACGAAAGACCGATTCTTGTAACTAATGTCGTTCCGGGGTACGAACCAATTTGGTAGCCTGGTGGCGTCCCATTTTTTTAGGTTTGCAAGCTTCTTGCGTAGACGTTGTGCGGGCTTGTTGTTTGCCCACTCATGAATGCCCCACTCCGCATCTCGTAGTAGCGTCACGGCCTTCGACGCTAGCAACGCATCCGTCTTGCACACGTCCACTGCCGCATCGGCTTCCACGTTGGCTGCAACAGCATTCTTAAATTCCACGACGGCCTTATCAAAGGGCTCTCTCCACTCAGTCTTGGTCAGTTTGTCCGCTTTGAGCAGCACAAAGAGTCGGTCGATGTCATTGTTGGACGAAAGCAGCTTCCAGTGAAGGTTCTTGTGTTGGAGCACACGGCCCATGAACGTCGCGCCACAGTAGCGTTCACGTTCATCGGAGAACTTGATGATCACGTCCTCAAGGCTCTCGAGACATCGTTGCTGCTGCTCCTTGTCGTCCGAGTCGTCGTAGAGCTTCTGGAGCAGCTCGCGCGCCACTTGAAGCCGCGCCAACACCTGCTGGAGAAGCGGCTTGGCCTTTTGCACCTCTGCGCATCGCATCACCATGTGCACGAACGCCTGCTTCACCGTGCCCTTTCCATCGCTCATCACGTGCTCATCGACCGAGAACATTTCCCCCCGCGACCTGCTCACTCGCTCGAGAGAAGACGGAGTGAGGTCTCCAGCGTCTTCAAGGAGAAAGATTTCTCAAGCGAACTGGCCCGAGGTCTCACTCTACCCATCCAGATTGTCAAAGAAGGGTGGGTTTCAAGTCGTTTGGTGGTCGGATACATACCGTGTTTCGTCCGTATCGGGCACCTTCTCATCATGTTTTGTGATTGTTAGTGGCGTGCGAATCAGTCGAAGAAATGATGGGTACGCAAATGTCGTACGAATGTTGCTTCATCTTGCTCACTGGCTTCAACGGCAACTTTCCAGAACAAGTCCAGCAGCACATACAAAACAAGGCGGCGTCTTCCATTCGGTGCTGTAGACTGCGTCCTCGCTAGACTTGACAATGAATCGTATGCGTCTTCAGGGCAGGCTCTTTACACGGGCGTGATGACGCCACGCTCAACGAGGTCAGGCACTTCGGCTGCGAGCCATGGCGCGAGCTGCATCATACACGGAGCAGTAACTCAGAATCAATCGCAGCTGTGCGTAGAGAAATCATTCAGACAAGTCACGTACGCCAAGCGCGAGCGCGTGGGCGACGCCAAAGCGCGGCACGTTCTTCTGCCACAGTGGCGCAAAGTGGATCGTCAGGCAGATCTTCCCGCCACTGTGAAGTACCATAGTGAGCGTTAGATGCTGGAGCGTGTGCCCTAAGGGCACAGAGCTTCCCGTACCGGTACATCTTGGAGGTCTTGCCCTCGAGCTCGGGGATACACAGCTCGGGGTTCGACACTGGGTACGTCGCGGGGATCTAATACCATGGGATATTCCTCGGTATTATCACTCCTCATGCCGCGGCACCAAATGGTAGTAGGGTATATCGTATCGCACCTCAAACTCGAGATCGAATTCGTAGCGCAGGCCGTTGTGGAAGGACCAGCACTTGCCCGTCCATCTGCATCCATCCACACAGACCTCTCAGTGAGGCGCAAGGAGATCCAACCCAAGCAAGCATTCTACATTGTTACGCACCGCGTGCCGGCCTTGTTCGATGCGATCGTGAACCAGTCATTGTCCGCCTCCTTGTTCATCTTGACATACTGGTCATTAAAGCCGCCAAAAGCGACCGTGAGTTTCGCAGTCCATATCTCCATCAATACTCGTCCGTTCGCACCTGGATCAGCGCGAGGTACTCTTCCTTGAGGCGCTTCGTCCACTCCTCCCCGTCACGCGGCCCTGCGCGCGTCGTGAGCAGCGGAATCTTCTGCACCGTGCGCTTGGTCGAGTCGTCGATGGGCGCGTCCATTTTGCAGTCGGTCTTGTGACCAAAGGAAGAACGAGACCTGAATCTCGTCGAGGATTGGCCAATATACTGCCTAAGTGTCAGAGCTTTGATTAGTCAAAATAATGTTTATTTTTATTAGTCAAATACCACTGGCCAGTCGCGTTATTTCCACCAATTAATCACGAGCAAGATATGATGTGCCAGGAATCCTGGCATCCCTGAATGAGCCCCGGCCCAGGACTCACCTGCTCAGGGATTCGTTCCGCGTGCTGCTGACAAACGTACTGTCAATGCCAATGACAAATGGGTACGTATTGTGCACGTACTGGCTTTGATATCATTACCTCTGTTCCCGATCAGTCACGTGCATATTGTCCAGGGGGCTGCTCCAGTCCAGGTCCCGGCCCGAATGCCACTAATATGCGCAGTCTCTGCCATACTATTCCATAAGTTTCTCACGATTGTCATGAGGATACGAGTAGACTTTGCCACGGGTCATCTCCCGCACTTAAACGAATGGACCCACGCGTGGATGCCCACCCACCAACGTGTACGTCTTCGCGATGTTGCCACGCGAGGCTAAATCGAAGCCCCAGGCCATGGACAAGAACAGGTGACCGCCGCTGTGCGTAGCGCCCTGCAATGGCCATGCCAACAGTTGCGTGGGTGACTGATGCCATTCGACCGGATTCGGGATCGATCGCTAGGCGTGACCGACAAAACCTATGCTGTCTGCGGCATGCGCTGTCGCAACCCGAGTGCAAGATCAGAGATCCTATCGTGGTGCAAGGCTTCACCTCCATGGCGAAGTACCTGGCCGTAGCAGGAGTTTGCGCGTCACACCCGTGAAGGTATCGCCGTCCCGGTCCGCTGACGAAGGGACGAGGTGCCTCACTCGCCGTGGTTATGAGGAGGAAGGGCATTCTGAGGGTGTCGCATCCAGGCAGGCGGAGCGGAAGAATAAGATAGCCATGTTCATGGGGATAGATCTCCCAGTTCCTGACGAGCCGATGTTGAGGTTGTGATGACTGCAGGAATGAGCCTCTATCCCTCCAACGCTGAGCGTCAACCTCATCGGTGGCGGTTCCTGTCTTGTACAGCTGCAGAAGCTCTGTTCTGTCTCTGAATGACCCGAGACAAATCGTCATGGGTGAATCTGAACCAAAGGATGTACAGCTTTTACCTTATAACACGAGTCCAAGAAGTATATCGATAATAGGAGGTGAATAAAGTTTGGTAAGATAATATTGCGTTGTTCCTAATGAAGAGAAGTATAGATTATAAGAGACCACAGTCTCTTTGCCGCGTGATGTGGAGTGGAGATGCCGGATTAACAATGCTCAGCATCCGTAAACTGATGACCGCATCCACAGAGCCATTTGTGGTTTGACACCGGATTGTGAGCCGTGTGTCCTCACTTTCCGGCTTCCGGCGGACCATCTGGTGGGCTCTGGAAACCCGTCCGGATGGATAGATGGATACTTATCCATCCCCTTCCACCCCCCGAAAGTCCATCCACCACATACAGTCCAGAGACTCCGTGTTAGCACGAGGTTTTCTGGACGCTGGAATCCAGTGTCCACAGTAGGGGACGTCCACAGAACGCCGTCTCATAGGACAATGGATCCATTGAACTGTATTCACCGAGAGACTCTTATCAACTCGGTCATTCGGGAACTTACCACCGACCACCCAATACTACCACTAGTACTCTCTTGCCATGAAGGCCTTTTCGCTTCTCACGACACTGGCGCTCGCGGTGCTTGCCGCCACGAGCGCTGACGCCGCTTCTTCGACGGTCGACGAACGCCCTGGCGTCGTGCGTGCTGCTGGTGCGCGTGCTGGCAACACGACGCAGGCCGCCAAGTCGCCCGCCCCTGCGGCTAGCAAGGCCCCTACGGCGCAGGCCACGCCTGGTGCGTCCAGCAAGGCCCCTGCGGCTGCACCTGCTCCTGCGCCAGCACCTGCTGCGGGTGGAGGTGGATCAGGTCCGTCGCCCGGGTGCGGCAAGGCGGGCATCAAGTCGGGCACCTTCAAGGCCACCGTCAACGGCAAGGAACGCCAATACATGGTGCGCGTGCCCGAAGGCTACGACTCGAAGAAGCCCTACAAGCTCATCCTCTTGTTCCACTGGCGCAGTGGCACGATGGAGGACGCGGTCAAGAACGCCGGCGGTTGGTATGGTCTGGCAGCGCAGGCGAAAGAGTCGGCCATTTTGGTGGCGCCCGATGGGCTCAACAGGGGCTGGGCCAACGTCGATGGCGAGGACATTAAGTTTGTGGACGCCATCGTCAAGGCCATGGACGACGGCCTGTGTGTGAACTCGAAGCAGCGCTTCGCCACGGGCTTCAGCTACGGCGCTGGCATGAGCCACGCCGTCGCGTGTGCGCGTCCGGACACGTTCCGCGCCGTGTCGCTCATCTCGGGCGGTCTCATCAGTCGTTGTGACGGCGGCAACAAACCCGTGGCGTACCAGATCATGATTGGCAACAACGATCAGGTGCTGACGCCCAAGCAGAGCAAGGAGATCACCAGCGTCTTCATCAAGGCCAACGGCTGCACGCCAGAGGACGCGCCGCTGCCGGCGATCGGCGCAGGCAAGCACATCAAGACGGTCTACAAGGGCTGTAAGGCCGGGTACCCTGTCATCGTGAACGGCTTTGACGGCGGCCACGTGGCCGAGCCGGCCGACAAGGGTGGCCAGAACTTTGCGCCGGCCGAGACCTGGAGCTTCTTCTCGCAGTTTAGCTAGAGTGTTGACTGCAGAGGTTTTGTAACAATGTCATTAGATACAATAGCACATTTTGGTTTTCGCATTGGTTGGCTTGGTATGAGTATTTGTTCCCTCACCAGGCTGTGATCTTCTGGTCCAAAAGCCATCCAAACTGCCAAAAAACGACAAATGGGAGTGGGGGCATGGGTTGGGATGAGAGCGATCTGTAACGGCAGAGTAAATCTCAGTGTAACTCGTAGTTTGTGAAGCTAAATAATTGTACAGTACTGAGAAGTTTGAGGCGCCTTCGATATCTGTCGAGTACATTGACGTTGTGTCAACAATAGATTGCTTCGTCTTCTTGGCGACATTCAATAGCCAGAACCTGTTTTCCACGGCCAGCTTACCAACGTGCGGTCATGCGGCACGAAGATTGCGTCCGCGTCCATGCCCGTCCGTGCCCGTGGCCAAGGGCAAGAGCGTCGTGTGGACCAAGCCCGTCACGGACCTGCAGGACAAGACGCTGTACTTGGACCGCACGTGGCCGGGCTTTCTCGGCAACCCACCACGAGTGGCGGCTCGTTGCTCGCGTGGGTGCCAACGCTCGCCGACCAGTGGCAGCTTCGAACCCCACGCGTCCTTGTCGGTTTCCTAAGCTCGCGGTTGATTCCCTCACTGTGGGGACATTCGGCTCCGTGTCGTTTCGCTTTTTCAGAATCGTTTCAAGAAATGGTAGCTCACTGACTGTCAGTCCAATCTTTGCACTTGTTTCCTCCTTAGCCATCGTGCTTTCGTAGCTTCACGAGACATTGATGAGAATATAACGTGTATGGTGTAGGGACAACACTATAATGTATTGTTGTCTTCATTCATAAACACTTAGCCCCGATTGGTTCTGCTAGTAGTAATGTTACAGCAACGACGGAGTCAACATCCAGACCCCTCTCAAGCTAAACCACAAGAACGGGCTCCGCAGACGACGGTCCAGAACCACCCGCAAGGGCAGGTGCGGGGGCAGCACTAGTGCTGTTGTCGATCTCCTGCAGCGTCGAGGTATCGACACTGTGCGGCCTGGTACCCGGTGCCGGCGCAGGAGCCGGGGCCGGAGCTGGGGCCGGAGCGGGACGGGGAGCGGAAGGTGGCCTGGCACCTGGAGCTGGTGCTGGCGCTGGTGCTGGGACAGGAGCAAGGACAACAGGTGAACTCGCGATTGTTGTTGGCAGACTGGGAGACGCCGTCGTGTTGTCACCATTGAGGCCATCACCAGCGTCAATCCTTGGCGAGAACGCATTCGCCGAAGACGTGTCGGCAGGAGAATCGCTAACGACTCCCGTCGTGGCAAGCGCGGCGAGCGCGAGTGTCGTGAAAAGTGCAGACGCCTTCATGGTACCAGTACAGTAATAGTGCAGTACCGGTGAGTTGGTCGGTGGTCTTGGTTGTGTATTTCCGAATGGTTCGATTCGTCTCTCACTTCTCTTCTTCTCTTCTCTTCTCTCTGGCCTCCGGTCTCGTTACGACCCCATGATGAGATGGTTCCGCTATAGGTTCTCAGCACACTCCCCCTGAAACCCCGCGAGCTAGTTCAAGACAGGCATCGCACTCAAATAGACCTCACCTTCAAGTCTCAACTTCAAGGCAAGTCGTGATCGGATTGTCCATGCTTCAATACTACAACGACATTACCCACAAAAGGCGTTGAGGCGGTCCATGGGCTCGAGGCCCAAGTTGGACGGAAGCGCCTCTTAATTAACGCCAAGAACTCTGAGCGCCGGAAGTCATCGTCCGAAACAACTATCTGATCGTGGAATGACGTTCACCTTTCTGCTGGATAATCTGGTTCTCTCTCTAGCCAAGTGGGGAACGAGAAATCGCGGTGGGTGAGAACGTGACGCGTATGCGTGTGTCCATCCAAAGATGTGACCTGGGTTAGTGGCCCCATGTGGGTGGAAAGTCGACGTCGTGGGTGACAGCAACCTCATCCTACGCCAGTTAGCGGACTATCGACCCCCGCGCAACGCCAAACTCCGCCCACTCTACTGCGAAGCCAGACGGCTAGCAGATCAAGTCCGGGTAGACGTCTGGCAACATCATCTTCGTGCCTTTAACAAGATGGCGGACGCAGCAGCGAACGCAGCAATGGACCTGCGCAGCAGCGTCCAGGCGGACCACCCAAGTGAGTGGAACCACACCACCACCATCGATCGATTCCTACGGTCGGATTTTCAAGAATGGCACACTCGCCACATCCTGCGCGCAGCGCAGG